>CAUYRH010101798.1:0-30047 GCA_963574655.1 Perodicticus potto | reverse complement strand
ATGGCCCGGTGTTGTGGCGGGCGCCTGTGGTCTCAGCTACTTGGGAGGCAGAGGCAGGAGACTTGCTTGAGCCCAGGAATTGGAGGTTGCTGTGAGCTGTAATGCCACGGCACTCTATCCAGGGTGACAGCTTGAGGCTCTGTCTCAAAAAGAAAAAAGATAATCTCACCCATTTCTCAGAAATTCTTGCAGAGTTATTTTTCCAAATTAACTTCTAGGGCATTTTCTTCAGTTGCAATAGAAATTTAGTTTTTGCATGATATTTATAAATTAATTTGGGGGAATTTGATATCTTCATATGCCTCCTGTCTAGAGACATGATTACTCTCTACTACAATCTATATCCTTTAATAAAATTTTATAATATTAATTTATAGTCTGCATTTTATTACATTTAGTCCTATACATTTTGTGGGCTTTGTTGCTGGTATCTTTTTTTGAAAATTTTCTTTTTGCTGAATGCTATATAGTAAGGATTGACTTTTGTATTGTTTTTAAGTGGTCATCATTTGATTTTTAGTTTCATTTTATATGACTTTTTGTTTAAGTTAAATATGATCTTATCAAAGGAAAATTTGGGGAGTAAGATTTAATTGATATTCTGTATTTGTACTAGATTCTGCACATGATGCTAATAATGTGTTACAGTTAGGTACACTGTTAGCTGTAATATTTCCTCAAGTCTGTAGGACCTACAAAAAGAGGATTGTCTCCATGAAGCTGCCCTTTCGCTTTGGACTGTTTGTAGAGGTACATGTTAAAAAATAAATATAGCATGTGATCTATAGGACTAGTCCTATTTTGAAAAGACTTCAGTCCTACTACCATGGGGATACAATTATATGTGTCATTGGTTGAAGCTGACAAGTTAGGGTTCTATTAAAAGTTACATCTAAAAACCTGATTAGGTAACACTCTAAAATGTTACTGTAAATTTGGTCTTGCTGCCTCTTAGCTGGTACTTCTTAAATTGCCACTGAAGTAATAGGACAATTAAGGGATAGGCAAAAGACTGCTAGGACTCAAACCTAGTGATAATAGCATCACAAGGAGTCTACTACACTGCCTTCTGGCATAAAGTGTGAGCTGCTATGTTTGCAAATTAACACGGCTATTAAATTTTACATATGCAAAAAAGCTTAGATTAGTTTATATTTACATTGCTCTGAAATTATTTTTATGTGTTCTCTATGTTGCTATCTCACCAAGACTCTAAACTGTAGATGGAAATTTGTCTCTTATTTGTAAATTCTGATAATCTTAGTGTAACATCTTGTACACAATGACCATTATAGTAGCAAAAATTGGAAAAGATTTTTAATAAACATCATGTATAATGAATAGTGTATGCGTGTCCATATATATATATATATATACACACACACACAAGTGAGAGTTACCAAAGATGATCACAGGTCAGCAGTGACTAAAGGTGACTCATATCATCTAATGATACTTAGATCTAAGTATGAGTCTTCTTTAGGGAGAGGAAAATCAGTGTCCTGCTAGTTTCTTGTGAGTGCCAAGATGGTGGAAGATAAAAGAAAGCTAAAAGATGGCTTTGTCTTCTAAGAGAAAAGGAAAAGACTAAGTTACTAGGCTTGTAGGGATTGTAAACCTGTATATATACTGAGAAGACAAAGTCTATTTGCTATCTCCACATAGATATTCAGTCGGTATCTCAAATTTAATGCATTAAAAATGGACATCTTAATTTCCACTGCCCCAACCTCCTTTCATTCATTCAACATACAGTAGAACCTCTGTAAGTTGACCATGCAAGAGACTATACCAAACTGGTCAACATAAGGATGTGGTCAACGTAAGGAGCTAGACTGACTGTACTGATACATACATGTGGTATATGTCTGGTATCTGAGAATTAGGTCAACTTAAGGATGTGGTCAGTGTAGGGAGGTGGTCAGCTATGGAGGTTCTAGTACACATTTATTGAAGGACTATTATGTGCCTGGTGCTGTTTTAGTGCTTGGCTATCCATCAGTGGGGGCTAACAAAGACCTCTGTTGCTTATGATCTGGCAGGGAGAAACAGGCAGTAAATAATAAACATAAAGGGTAAGAGGAATAGGAAATTGAGAGTGTCTTGGAGACCGTGATGGGGAGAAGTAAGTAACAACTTTAAATGGGAAGATTAGGATGACCTGACATTGTCTAGTTGATACTGGAACAAAGAGCTGAAGGTGAGGGAGTTAGTTAAGTAGTGATATCTGGGTGAAGAACATTTTAGGCAAAGGAATGGGTAGCGCAAAGTCAGGAGGTACCTGGTGTGTCCAGGGCACAGCAAGGAGCCAGTGATGGACAGGGAGAGGATAAAAGGAGATTAAGGAGGGAAAGCCAGAGATGGAGGAAAATCACAAAGGGCCTTAGGCCACTGTAAAGACTTTGGCTCTTAGAGTGAAATATAGGGAGTCATTAAACTGTTTTGAGGCTCGGCGCCTGTGGCTCAACGGGCTAAGGCGCCAGCCACATACACCTGAGCTGGCGGGTTCGAATCCAGCCCGGACCCACCAAACAACAATGATGGCTGCAACCAAAAAATGGCTGGGCATTGTGGCGGGTGCCTGTAGTCCCAGCTACTTGGGAGGCAGAGGCAAGAGACTCGCTTGAGCCCAGGAATTGGAGGTTGCTGTAAGCTGTGATGCCACGGCACTCTATCCAGGGTGACAGCTTGAGGCTCTGTCTCAAAAAAAAAATAAAATAAAATAAAAAAATAAAAAATAAATAAACTGTTTTGAACATTTTAACAAAACTGCATCTCTGTTGGGAAAAGAATATAGAAGGGAAAGGGCAGAAACAGAGAAACTTGATAGGTCTGATTATAGAAATCCATGCAGAGAAATAATGGTGGCTTGTACAGGGACATAGCAGCGGAGTTGAAAAAAATCTCTGGATTTTGGATATATTTTGAAGTTAGAGCTAGCAGGATTTCCTGACACTTTGGATATGAAATGTGAACTCCAAAGCTTTTCATCTGAGCCAGTAGGAAGGTGGAAATGCCCTTAGCTACAATGGGAAAGACTGGGTAGAGCAGGTTTGGGGAAGATGAGGAGTTCAGTTTGGGGGGTATGTTAAGTCTGTGATATCTAAGTAGAGATATTGAACTGGCAATTGGATGTACACACAAGTCTAGAGTCTGGAAAAGCCTCTCAAGACTGCTCACCTTTCCAGCCTGACCTTTCATTACACCCCTGCAGTCCTGTCAGCATACTTAGGCCCTCCTGCCCTATACCTGTATAAAGCCATTCCCACTAGAGTACTCCGGAACCGCTGTATGAACCGTGTAGGTTCATACAGTTTCTATCTACCCTTCTTTAAAACCTAACTAAAAACCTCCTGCCCAAGAGGCCCTTCTAGATCTTCTACCAACTCCACATTTGGAATTAGTGGCATAGGCCTATATTACTCTATTATCATTTTTTTTATTGTGGTAAAATATCTATAATATAAAATTTACCATTTTAACCATTTTGAAGTGTACAATTTGCTGGCACTAAGTACGTTTACATCGTTGTACAACAATCATTACTGTCCTCTGTTACCACGTTTACATCCCTTATTTATGGATGTAGTTCTCTAGGTTGTAAACCAACACTTGGCCTTATTTATAAGTGCTTGAAAGAACATGAATGAACATGACTGTGACCTGATCGTTTCTTTTTATGTATTCTGAGATCAGACCGCACGTCACCAGCGTGGGTGTGATCCTGCTTGGGTGACTTTGGGATTGTGTTCAGTTTTCTTCTTTGCACATTCTTATTCAGAATGACATTGGTTGGAGTTCACAGAGCCCTGGATTTTTAGAGATTCTTTGCTCAATTTCTAGTTTACTAGTTTCTGATGTTTTACATTCAACCTAGCTTTTTTTTTAATCTGAATGATAAATATCTATAAATATGCCAGTGAAATGAAGCATATTGTGTTAGGAAAGGTAGACATATTTCAAGAACTGGATGTATCTCAAAGTTCATAATGAAACCTCAACAGAAATGAGATTAAGAGTACAGGCTCTAGTAATATTGCTACTATTTTATTTCTGTCAAAGTTTTGTTAATGTTGCTTTTCTCCACTGTTTACAGATCCATGTTCTTTGATGAACTCCTAATAAGCTATGTTTAGACTGTCAACATTGACTTTTCTCTAGAAACAGACTTCAGAATTATCTTTTTTTCTGTTTTCTTCCTGCCTTTTCTTTTATAACCAAATTGGCATATATTTCTAGACATAGAATCAGTTGGAAGTATCCTTCATGATGACCTAACCCTCACTTTGCCTATAAATAAAGGTGCATGTTAACACTTGTTAAGTGGCAGAAGAATATGACTCAGGCATAACTGTTGGTGCTGTGTCAGTGAAAGGGAAATTATTCTCCTTCCTTCTAATCTGTAGGATCCTGTATAACTCCATCTGAGATACGCTGGAGGCTGGAGAAAGATGGCCCTCAAAAATTTGTACTTTCCCTTGTCAGAGGGGAAAAAAAATTCTCTAGAGAAGACTGAGGAAATGAGAATTCCTCCTTGCCAGGCACAGATATATACTAGGATTTTGATCAACGGTGGGGATTGACTAAGCCAAGCCTGGGCTTGTGAGGCACCTTCAGGGATAATGGAAGGCAGTGACTAAGGTTAGGGCCCATTTCACATGCAAAAACATGGGCTTTGGAAACCATATGATATTATAAATATTTGCCCACCTGCCTTGCAGGAGCAAGGTGAGATCAAAGAGAAGTTTTCCACTTTTTAGTCTTCATCTACTAAAAACAAGATGTGAGAAAATCAAGGTACAAGAATGATAGGGTTGTAGGGTTTCAACAAAATTGGTGTGTGTATAGGCTTATACAGGGTGTCCATAACATCCGTGGGCAATCGCATACTATTTTAAGTTGCACATGAACTTTATGGCCACCCTGTGTAGGTATAAAAGTGGTGAAAGTGGTTAACCATGGGTGTTTATTCCCCTTTTAATTCTATCTTCTGTTAAACACCTTTTAAAAGAGTCTTTGGTGTCTTTTGCTTTTCCCTGATTTGTGTAGCTGTGCCACCCTAAATACAATCTTTTTTTTTTCTTTTAACACCTACTCGATAAAGGGGGAGGACAGTTAGAATAATAGGTAATCAGTAATGCTTTGGCATGAATATCCTTCACAATTTTAAGATCATATGTACCCTTTATTATCATTCTGTTATAAATCTTAACCTCTTTGTGCCTCATAGCAATACCGCCTTGTATAATTGTAAACGTTAAACGTTAATAAACATAAAGCTCTTAAAACAGATCTACTGTTTAGTAAACACTCAAATGTAGAGCTATTATCACTGCTACTGTTAGTTTTTTATTTATAATTATTTTTGAGACACAATCTCACTCTGTCACCCTGGGTAGAGTGTCATAGCTAACAGCAACCTCAAACTCTTGGGCTCAAGAGATCCTCTTGCCTCAGCCTCCTCAGTAGCTGGGACTACAGGTGTGTGCCACAATGGCAGCTAATTTTTCTATTTTTAATAGAGATGGGGTCTTACTCTTGCTTAGAATTTACTGGTCTTAAACTCCTGAGCTCAAGCAACCTACCCGCCGTGGCCTTCCAGAGTGCCAGGATTACTGGTGTGAGCCACCGTGCCTGGCCTCACTGTTACTATTATTAACTGATGTAGTCATTGTCTTCATAACTGTGCATCCTATCAAACATATTTCCTTCATGTGTTCTTTATCAGTGTATATGCCTTTAACCTTCCTTCCTAGTTTGGACCATAGTTCAAGAGCCTTTTCCAATTTCAAGCAATTTAATAAAAAGAAAATTTATATATGTAGAGCGATGACTCATTTAGTTTCTTCAGTCTGTTGGAGGGTAGGACTCTTTTCCTTCTATGGATGAAAGTATTTCTTCTTCCATGTTATAGGTGGTATGCAAGATTACAACTATGTATGGGCCAACTGTTTTGAGATCACATTAGAACTGTCTTGTTGCAAGTACCCACCTGCCTCACAGCTTAAACAGGAATGGGAGAACAATCGCGAGTCTTTGATCACATTGATTGAAAAGGTAAAATAGATGACTGGAAGGTTGTGGTATAGAAATGGGATTAAATAAGGAAAAAATTTGCTTGCATGTGTAGATAGGCTTTATTTTGTTTATATTTCTATTATTTAAAATTATAGATTATCTTTAAAATTATTATCTATTAAAACATGTTCTAGCTCTGCCTCATTTGCTTCTCACCCCTTGCTTTCTGCCCCCATAGGGCTCTCTTTGCCTGTCTTAGAACATTTTTACAAAAATGTAATTAGCTAAATTAGTATTACCAGGTTCTTATAACATCATGTGATCGTATTTGCTATAGAGACTTTACCACCATATGAACCATGGTTATCAGTTTAATTTAAACATCAGGCAGATTAATATAACAATTGGATATACCAGAATCTATATGTTGTTGAGAAAATTATGAATCTGGCTTTGAAGAGAGAATTTCAAAACGATCTTATTAATGTAGAGTTCACACACATGATGTAATGCTTTCATCTATATTTTATTTCAGCTTCAAGGGATTGAAAAATATTGTGGATTGAGAAAGGAGTAATGTTATGTTTTTGAAATTCTAGCATCACAGTGCAAAGAGAAGTTATGCCCTCTTGCCTTCCAAATTGATAGCCTCTGAGCTTTGATTCTTATTTTTTTAGGTCCACATTGGAGTTAAAGGATTTGTTAAAGATTCAGTAACTGGATCTGGTTTAGAGAATGCAACCATCTCAGTGGCTGGTATTAATCATAATATCACAACAGGCAGATTTGGTGATTTCCACAGATTACTTGTTCCTGGAACTTACAACGTTACAGCAGCTTTAACTGGGTAAGAAGTTAAACTACATAGACTATTAATTAAAATGTCAAGCCTTTGTTTTATATCTAAGATATAATATAATCTAATAAATGTTACTATGTCTGGCTTTTACTTTTTCCTTATTTTCTGATTTTTCCTCTTTTTAAAATAACAGAGTCGTGCTCTGTCACCCAGCTAGAGAGCTGTGGCCTCAGCCTAGCTTATTGAAACTTTAGACTTCTGGGTTTGAATGATCTTCTGTTTTAGCCTCCTAAGTAGCTGGAACTACAGAAACATACTACCACTCCTGGCTGATTTTTCTGTTTTTAGTAGAGAAGGAGTCTAGCTTTGCTCAGTCTGGTCTTGAACACCTGATCTCAAGGGATCCTCCTTCCTGCCTCACCCTCCCAGAGTGCTGGGATTACAGGTGTGAGCCACCATGCCTGGCCCGATTTTTCTCCTTTATAGTGAGAAAATACTGTTGTAGAGTTTTTGTCACATAGTCTTACAACTAGATGTAGCATTGGAGGGAAGGACAATTTTAAACGCTTAAGAAGATCGTTGGCTACATAAAGCATTGTCTCAAGGTTAATTAAACACCAGAGTAGGAGAAACTCAGGGTTTTGTAAATAACATTGTAAAGAACGGTCTTGGCTCTGCGCCTGTGGCTCAGCGGGCTAAGGCACCAGCCACGTACACCTGAGCTGGCGGGTTCGAATCCAGCCCGGGCCCGCCAAGCAACAATGACGGCTGCAACCAAAAAATGGCCGGGCGTTGTGGCAGGTGCCTGTAGTCCCAGCTACTTGGGCGGCAGAGACAAGAGACTCGCTTGAGCCCAGGAGTTGGAGGTTGCTGTGAGCTGTGATGCCACGGCACTCTCTCCAGGGTGACAGCTTAAGGCTCTGTCTCAAAAAAAAAAAAAAAGAACGGTCTTATCATCAGTTTTCTGATGTATTAAATAAATGGTTTGCCATCTCTCCTGGAAACCTTTCTACAAGCTCACTTTAATAAGAATTGAATTGATAACATTTAATTTTGAACTATCTTACTTGGCAAAGAGGTTGAAATGTCAGTTTGAAAAAGCATTGCAGAGAACTGGATAATTTATCCGTTCTTTGACTATTATAGCAATGATTGTAATGGATTAACAGCCTCTATCTTTCAGTATTCTTTCCTTTGAATGTAATTTCTTGGTAAACATTCTAGTGTGTAATACCTGAGAAGATTTGGTAAGCGAGATAGTTCTTAAAGACTTAATCTGGGCTAGGCACAGTGCTTAGAATTTTGGGAGGCTGAGGTGGGAGAATTGCTTAAGTCAAGAGTTCAGTATCAGCCTGAGCAACCTAGTGGTACCCCATCTCTACAAAAAATAAAAAATTAGCTGGGTGCGGTGGTGCACACCTATACTTCTAGCCACATGGGAGGCTGAAGCAACAGGATGGCTTGAACTCAGGAGTTTGAGGTTGCAGGGAGGTATGATGATGCCACTGAATTCTAGCTTGAGCAACAGACCCGGACCCTGTCTCAAAAAAAAAAAAAAAAAAAAAAAAAAAGACTTTATCTGTGATTATTTGTGAGGAAACATCCTAAAGTTCTTTAATTTGCACATCTATGTAGTTTAAGGTTTTTTTTGTTTTTTTTTGAGACAAGAGTCTTACTATGTCGCCCTCGGTAGAGTGCCATGGTGTCACAGCTCCCAGCAACCTCAAACTCTTGGACTTAAGTGATTCTCTTGCCTCAGTCTCCCAAGTAGCTGGGGCTACAGGTGCTGCCACAATGCCTGGTTATTTTTAGAGATGAGGTCTCGCTCTGGTTCAGGCTGATCTTGAACCTGTGAGCTCAGACAGTCCACCTGCTTCAGCCTCCCAGAGTGCTAGGATTACAGGTGTTAGCCACATCTGGCCATTTTTTTTTTTTTTTTTTTGAGACAGAGTCTCACTTTGTTGCCCTGGGGTTGAGTGCTATGACATTAGCCTAGCTACAGCAACCTCAATCTCCAAGTGATCCTCTTGCCTCAGCCTCCCAAATAGCTGGGATTACAGACACCCACCACAATGCCTGGCTAGATTTTTATATTTTTAGTAGAGATGGTATCTTGCTGTTGATCAGGTTGGTCTTGAACTCCTGGGCTCAAGCGGTCCACTCACCTCAGCCTCCCAGAGAGCTAGGATTACAGGCTTGAGCCATTGTACTGGGCCATAGTTTGAGTTTTTATAGACCACTAAGTACAAGACTATGAAAAGACTGTCAGGTGCTTATAATGTTAAAGCATTGTGTGTCTTAACTCTAAGCCATCTACTTAAAAAATTTTTTTTTCAGGTATATGCCCTCGACTATTAGTAATATAGTGGTAAAAGAAGGACCAGCCATAGAGATGGATTTTTCCCTCCGGCCAACTGTAACTAAAGTAATCTCTGATCCAACTGAGGCTGTGGCAACTGCTAGCACAGTTGCTGTACCTAATATTCCTCCTGGAACATCATCCTCCCACCAACCAATTCAGCCAAAAGACTTTCACCACCACCATTTCCCTGATATGGAAATCTTCTTGAGAAGGTTTGCGAATGAATATCCTAACATCACCCACCTTTATTCATTGGGAAAATCAGTAGAGTCAAGAGAACTTTATGTGATGGAGATATCTGATAATCCAGGTGTCCATGAACCAGGTAATTGGTATGGTTTTATGCATAATTAATTGATGAGGAGTGCCTCTCAAAACTTCTATATTACTTTTTCTTCCAGAAAGGTCACCTATACTATGTATAATTAGAATTAAGAAAACCTAACTAAAATTTAAAACAAGAGAAAGAAATAAATTTTTTTTTTTTTGAGACAGAGCCTCAAGCTGTCACCCTGGATAGAGTGCCCTGGCATTACAGCTCACAGCAACCTCCAATTCCTGGGCTCAAGCGAGGCTCCTGCCTCCACCTCCTAAGTATCTGGGGCTACAGGCACCTGCCACAACGCCCAGCCATTTTTTGGTTGCAGCCATCGTTGTTTGGCAGGCTGGGCTGGATTCGAACCCGCCAGCTCAGGTGTATGTGGCTGGCGCCTTAGCCTGTTGAGCCACAGGCGCCGAGCCAAGAAAGAAATAAAATGTAACCGATCTTTTCTCAGAAAAGAAAAAAATCCATTTGATAATCCATATTGGGCAAAATATTTAACATGTGAATAGATTAGATTTCTTCTGCTGATCTTATTTTTGTTTTCATATTATGTGGCATATATATGCTTTGAGCATGCTTAGATGTATGTATTAATTAGTAAGGAAGCTATTTTATAAGAGATTTGTGAAGATACTTCCTTTTTCCTTTGGCAAAATAAATGTCTCCTTAAATTTTTTTGTTCAGGATTTTTGTGTTGGGGAAAAAAACAGAGGGACCATGATAATTGAAAAGAGAAAAAAGTCTTCAATTTAATTATTTTGTTTGCAGGTGAACCAGAATTTAAGTACATTGGAAATATGCATGGAAATGAAGTGGTTGGAAGAGAACTGCTATTAAACCTTATCGAATATCTTTGTAAGAACTTTGGAACAGACTCTGAAGTCACTGATTTGGTTCGTAACACTAGAATTCACCTTATGCCATCCATGAATCCTGATGGCTATGAAAAGTCCCAGGAAGGTAAAGTATAGTCTAGTTGTTTCCTGGAATTTCTTCCTAGTTTTTCTTGTAATTTACGATGTTTGACTCTTATATTCTTATAAAATAGGCCAGTCCATTCAACAATTATGTGATAAAGTTTAATATTTAATGGCATTTTCCACTTGGTAATGACTTATATTTACTAAAAATTGTGGAGGATTTAAAAAAATTGTTTCATATTAGTAGTATTTCTTAGTTAATTTTTATATTGGGAACCTTATTTCGTAAGTGAAAAATCAAACCAGGTATATTTTGAAGTTAGTCCATTTTAAACTTGCTAAACTATTGATTTCCTATTCTTCTGCCTTCTCTGGGCAAGTCCATCTCTTCTGGGGCAATATAGCCAGGGCTGGGAGAGCCAATTTACATAGGTCACCTTATGCAGAATACTACAAGAGTGAGACTCCATCTTCTCCTAGCTCATGATTCTTTGCAGGCAATGCTAGCTGTGGGTAAACTAGGCAGTACAGTCTGATATGCAGCCACAGAGCTTACTGACCTAACCACTGGAAGAGTCAACTGGTCATTAGTACCTAGAGGCTCTCTTGAACAAGTAAATAGGCTCACGCTATTCCTTATATGCATATATATTATTCAGATTCTTTCCCTGTGGACCTTATTTTTTGTCAGCTTCACAAATCCCTCCTACATCCTCCTCAAACCTTTCAGAATGGTGCAACTAATTACTACTAGTGAGGCCTCCGATTCAGGTTTTTTGTTTGTTTTGAGACAGAGTCTTGCTCTGTTGCCTGGAATAGAATGCCATTGGCCTCAGCCCAGTTCACATCTACCTCAAACTCCTGGGCTCAAGCAATCCTCCTGCCTCAGCTTCCTGAGTAGCTGGGACTACAGGTGCCCATGATGATGCTTGGCTAATTTTTCTATTTTTAGCAGAGACGGGGGTGGGGGTGTGGGGAGGGGGGTCTTGCTTTGGCTCAGGCTGATCTTCAATTCCTGAGTTCAAGTAATCCTCCCATCTTGGCCTCCCCGAGTGCTAGGATTATAGATGTGAGCCAGTTTTTTCATTCACTGGCAGTTTTTCTCATTATAATGACAATAGTAGGGGTCCCACTTCTTATTAAAATGAAATGTGCACAGTTGAGTTGAACTCTTTCTACTTCATCTGTTTAAACGTCCAACTGTATTCTCAGCTAACTTTACTTTTTTGTGATCATTTTAATGTGAACATGCCACAATTTCCTTCTTTCCCTTTGATCTTTTTCTTACCATGTCTTAATTTGCTTTATATATGTACAGATAGAAGTATAGAGTCCTGCACTGATGAGTAATTCCTACTAAACATAATGATCATGCCACTGTATGTGGATTATTGACAGTTGAGCAGTGCTTTAATATACTTTGTATAATGGATTTGTTTTGTTTTCAGAGCATGACCAAAGGGTGAAAATAGTTTTACCTCTCTGTTCAGAAAAACCTGGAAGACAGATTTTTTTAAATGCACAATATAAAAAAAGATGTGTTTTAATCATAGTATAACTGTGAAGCCTGATGTGTTCATGTGTTCATATTTACCTTTGAGATAGAATAGCTGAAGTAGTATGAATTGGATTAAAATGTAAGTGAAAATGGCTTGAATTTGAATCCTTTATAATACAGGAGATTCAACGAGTGTAATCGGCAGAAATAATAGCAACAACTTTGACCTGAATCGCAATTTTCCAGACCAGTTTGTTCAGATCACAGATCCTACCCAACCGGAAACTATTGCTGTAATGAGTTGGATGAAGTCCTATCCGTTTGTACTGTCAGCAAACCTGCACGGAGGTATGGCAACTTTATATTTCACTGATTCGTTCTGGTTGAGAGCATTTGAAACCCTAGTGGAATTTTTTATGTTTATAGTCTATAGTCTTATGCTTTCTTAAAATGAGTATCCTATGGCAGAAAATACTAAATGTCTTTTCCCATTACTTTTTAGGCCAATTTTCTGGCTATTTTCCCTTTCTTTCTTTCTCTTTTCCTCCTGTCGTTTCCACCCTTTTCTCCTCTCTTCTCTCACCTCCCTCTTTTCCTTTCACCCCTCTTCTTCTTGCTTCCTTCTCTATTCTCCCTCTCTTCCTCTTCCTCCTCTCATACTTCTTTAAATATTGTATATTTAGCTTTCACGTTCGGAACTTGATAACACGTACTTTGTTATTCATAAAAATTGAACACGTACAGATCTGAATGTTTAGTCTTATTTTCTCCCTAAAGTTTAATAAACTCTTTTATGTAAATTTAGATCTGGATAGTCTCTTACTTTTTACTTGCTTTATCTTCAACACATTGCCACACTAGAAAAAAAAGTGTTTTCCTTGGTGCCACAGTGTTTTATTAGGTCTAGATAGGTTAAGAGACATGTGAGTTATATGTGCTTCATAAGGCCTCAGGCTCACAACAAGCATAAGTTAAATACAACTCATGTGGCAGTTAATGTGTTACCTGCAGCAAAATGGCCCCATTTTCATGTAGGGTCTGAGCTTATACAACTGTGTATAATTGAGCAGGAATGGATCAGCTCAAGAGTTTGATTAAAAATTATCACAGGCTCAGCACCCGTAGCTCAAGTGGTTAGGGCGCCAGCCAAATGCACCAAGGCTGGTGGGTTTGAGCCCAGCCTGGGCCTGCCTGACAACAATGACAACTGCAACAAAAAAACAGCTGGATGTTGTGATAGGTGCCTGTAGTCCCAGCTACTTGGGAGGCTGAGGCAGGAGAATCGATTAAGCCCAAGAGTTGGAGGTTGCTGTGAGCTGTGATGCCACAGCACTCTACTGAGGGTGACAAAGTGAGACTCTGTTTAAAAAAAAAAAAAAATTATCACAGTGTCCAACTAGGGTTTTGTGAATGAGTGAAGTTATTAGTACCCAAGAGAATCAAAAACACGTCCACACATAAACTCACTTGTACACAAATGTTCATTCAGTGTGTAGTGTACATACATATTCATTAATGTTCAGTGTACATGAATGTTCATTCAGCAGTATTCATAATAATCAAAACCTAGAAACAACCGAAACAATGATCACCTAATGAATGGATAAATAAAATGTGGTTTATCCAAACAGTGAGATATTTGGCATGAAAAGAAGTGAAGTAAAGGCTGGGCATGGTGGCTCATACCTGTAATCCTTGCACTGTGGGAGGCCTATGCAGGTGGATTGCCTGAGCTTAGGAGTTGGAGACCAGCCTGAGCCAGAGTGAGACCCAGTCTCTAAAAATAGCAAGGCATTGTGGCAGTTACCTGTGGTCCCAACTACTCGGGAGGCTGAGGCAAGAGAATTTCTTAAACCCAAGAGTTTGAGGTTGCCATGAGCTGTGACGCGACAGCACTCCACTAAGGGTGATAAAGTGAGACTCTGTCCCAAAAAATAAAAGCAAAAAAGCAAAATACTGAAACATGCTGCAACATAGACAAACCTTGAAAACCTTATGTTAAGTGACAGAAGCCAGTCACA
Source organism: Perodicticus potto (assembly GCA_963574655.1). Classification (NCBI taxonomy): domain Eukaryota; kingdom Metazoa; phylum Chordata; class Mammalia; order Primates; family Lorisidae; genus Perodicticus; species Perodicticus potto. Next base: position 16,104 of record CAUYRH010101798.1, on the reverse strand, counting down.
AGAGACCACATATTATATGATTTTTAGTTTTAGAAAATGTTCAAAATGGAAAAATCCATAAAAACAGAGTAAATATAATAGTTGCCTTGGGATGGGAGGGAAGAAGAGAGTGACTGACTGCAGGGGGTTTTTTTTTGGAGTCATGAAAATTCTGCAACTGGATAGTAGTAATGGTTCTGTAACCCTGTGAATATAATACAAGGGAATTATGTGGTATGTGAATTTAAAAAAAAAAAGAGCGACAAATGTTAGCACCGGGAAAAATAGGGAAGAAATTTAGTGTAAATGTTTGCTGCAATGTCCATACTACCACTTTAGAAGGACAGTACATATTTATGGATTTTTAGTTTTAGGAAATAAATTAAGATTCTCTAAAAATTGCTTCGAAAGATTGTCAGTAGTTGTAGAAAAATAAAACAAAAATCATAGTCAGTTCCCAAAAGTCAGATAGGAATTAATAAAGTAACACTCTGGTTCACAAAATAAATTTTTGTTTTCTTTTAAAATATTTTATGCCATGTTGCGTAGAAAATATTTTCATTTAGAGCATAAAATATTCTCTGAATAAATCACATATCATGTTGGCTAAATCTAAAAAGTTAAAAATAGTTACATTCCAGTGAAAATAAGTCACAGATTTACAATGTGGTCTCAAGACCTTGGCACCATGAGGGCTAGGCATCTTCAGTCATGCAGACATCTTTCTTTCGGTGACATACTTTGTTTTCTTATCTTAAAGTCCCTAGATGGGTTTTGAAATTTTGGCAAAGAAAAATAAAGGACTATTTCTTGTATGCTGTAGGGAAGAATAAACTTTTCCCCTACCCTCTTAGGTTCTGCATTTGGAGCATGTGAATTAAGTTGGCCAAAGACAGATTAACAGGAGAAAAGTATACAAATTTTTTTGATGTTCATGTTTTTATGGTGGGGGGTTGTAGGAATAAAGTGAAACCCTTAAAGGAGCAGTTACTTCATTGATCTTTTTACAAAGGGCAGAAAATTATGGAAAAGTGACTAGAGAAAGGAAAACAGGGTTGGGCTTCTAAGGGTGGTAAATTTGGTAAAGTGGTGGAAATATATGGGGGAAACTAATGAAAGGTAAGGGTTATTTTGGTAGGGTTTGTTTGTGAAGACTCATCTTGGCATCGATGCTGAGAATGTTCTCTTCTTTCTGGTACTGGGAAGGTACCTTTCTCATGAGAAATTTATGCCCCCCTTTTAGGCAAAAAGAGGGAAGGCAGAGAGACCGTCCTTCATCTGCTGTTTCTCGGTTGCCTTTAGCTCAAAATAATTAATGTGCCAAAGTGGCATATTTAGAGGGGTATTTTCTGATCCCCTTTACTGCCAACTTAATTACTTAGAAGGATTTTGAAAGAATATAGGGAAAAGCAAGATTCTTTTTTATAAACTTCGATACTAACGTTTTTTATTGAGGCGAAGCTCATGTAATTCCAGAGTCATTTAGTACATTCGCAGTGTTTTGCAACTGCCACTGTGTCTTGTTCCAAAATATTTTTATCTCCCTAAGAGGATACCTCATACCCATACAGTTGCTTCCCAAAATTCCCCTCTTGCCTCAACCTCTTCTGTTAACCACCAATCTTTGTCCTGTCTCTAGGGATTTATTTATTCTAGATATTTCATAGAAATGGAATCACACAATGTATTACCTTTTGTGTTTAGCTTTTTTCACTTAACATGTTTTCAAGGTTCATTTGTGTGTAGCATATATCAGTACTTTGTTCCTTTCAGTGGCTGAATAATATTTTTATGTATATATACATACCTGTGTATATACATTTTTTAATCCACTTATTCATTGGTGGACAAATAATTAGATTATTTCTACTTTTTAAGTGTTATGTTCAATACTGCTATGAACATTGACATATCATTATCTGAGTCCCTGTTTTTAATTTTTTGGGGTATTACTTACGAGTATAATTAACATATAATTCCTGGGCAGCACCCATAGCTCAGTTGGCTGGGCGTTGACCACATACACTGAGGGTGGTGGGTTCGAACCCGCCCCGGACCAGCTAAAATAACAATGACAACTGCAACAACAACAACAAAAATAGCCAGGCATTGTGGCAGGTGCCTGTAGTCCCAGCTACTTGGGAGGCTGAGGCAAGAGAATTGCTTAAGCCCAGGAGTTTGAGGTTTCTGTGAGCTGTGACACCACAGCACTCTACCCAGGGCGACAGCTTGAGACTCCATCTTTAAAAAAAATATATACACACACACACACATATAATAATTCCATGTTTAGCTGGAATTTGAAGAACTGGTTTTCCACAGGGGCTGAGCCATTTTACATCCCTACCAGCAATGTATGAGGGTTCGAATTTCTCCATGTCCTTGCCGGCCCTTATTTTGTATTTTAAAATTATAGCCATCCTAGTGGCTAAGAAGTGGTCCTTCATTGTGGTTTTGATTTGCATGTTCCTGATGACTAATGATGTTGGGCATCTTTTCATGTGCTTGATGGGCATCTGTATATTTTCTTTGGAGAAATATCTGTTCATGTCTTTTGCCCAATTTTTAATTTGGTTTTTGTCTTTTTGTGCAGAGTTGTAAGAGGTTTTTTTAAAAAAAATATTCTTGATACTGCACCCTTGACAGATAGCTGGTTTGCAAATATTTTCTCCCATTCTGTAGGTTGTCTTTTTTCTTTCTTAACAATGCCTTTTGATGCCTAGAAGTTTTTTAATTTTAATTTTATTTTCTTCTTTTGTTGCTCATTGTCCTTTTGGTGTTGGTACTAATTATTTTAGAGATAGGATATTTGGTAGAAGGACTTTAAGTCGTCTATGACTTTTAGGGGGAACCTTAGAAAATTAGCCATTTGAAAGACTGTACAAAGTCTGATGATTAAGTCACAAACTCATCCTAGAAAAAGTGCTCCATACCTCATTGCTGAATATCACTATGGTCACCTTCCAAGTACTCCCCTTGGGAAGACATTCACCTGTGCCAGTTCCTAGACGCCCCTTTGAAGCAGTTTTGGAACTGTTTTTCTGGAAGGACCATCAGAGCTGTCATCATATGACGTGTGACAATTAAGTTTGTAAACTTGCCACCCTGTACTAACACTGGCAGCACTGCACAAACACTGTAATAAGTTTGCATAACCTTGCTATACCAGTGTCTCACAGCTGTGTTATGTCGACGTGTGGTGGTGTCTTGCTGAGTGGCATTCATTATTGTTGTATGTTTTTGTGTGACATAAGACAACAGCTCTGATGGTCATTCTAGAAAAAGGTCCAAAATTGCTTTGGAGGGTAGAAGAGGCAATGGCATGGGTGCACAGCTCCCTGAGGGAGCACTTGGAAGGTGACCGTAGTGATATGCAGCAGGGAGGTGTATAGCACTTTTTCCAGGTTGAGTTTGTGAACTCATCTTTTAGGCCTCCATTAAATAGAAGTTGATGCTGACTTTTTTCTGTTTGAATTTTTACACATGGGTTATGTATCCTGGGTGAAATTAAATGTTTTTGAGGAATTAAATTTGGGTATGAGGAGGTATTGAAACATACTTGTTCTTGTTAGTACCATTTTGAGGATAGAATGAACATAGTTTTTCTTTTTTTTTTTTGCTGGGAATGTTTGCTGGTGTTTTTTTATTATAGGATTGTTTCGTCTGAATTCAAGTTGAATGTGGTTCTTTACTTCCATTCCCATGAAGTGGTATGATAAAAAAGGGCAAAGGTGAAAGGCTCAGTAAAAGGTAGAATAAGTGAACAGATGGATAAATGAAAACAATATGACTTATAGAGAATAAAGGATTCAATCCTATGATGGGGAATGGCGATGTGTGGCTTTTGCCTAAGAAGCACCCTAATTACTTTATGCCCTATGGGGACCATGAAGAGAGTTGATATCCTTTATATATTGAAAAGAATCACTGCTTTTTGTTTTTGTTTTTGTTCTTTAAACATGAGACAGGGTCTTTTTGCTATACAGTGCAGACTGGTCTTGAACTCCTGGGCTCTAGCAAATCTTTCCGCCTCGACTTCCTGAGTTACAGGCAAGCACCACCACACCTGGCAACATCACTTTCCTTACCTTTGGTTGTGAAAAGTTAAATGATTAACTCCACTTGAATAATTTCTAATATGAAACAGTAGCATTGTTTTCTAATGGAGAGCATTAAAAATTCTGAATATGTTAATATGACTATAAGATAAATATTTAGTATTTTAGTGGGTTAAAGCTACTTCTCATATCCATGAGACATTTTAGCCTCTCTGTTTTAGATTCTACATCTGAAAAATGAGGAAGATAGATTAGTTGTACCTCATGAGTTTCTCCTTAATTATTTAATTTATTTTTTAGTGACAGTATCACTTTGTTGCCCAGGCTGGCATGCAGTGGCTATTCATAGGCACAATCATAGAGCATAGTGCACTATAGCCTTGAACTCCTGGGCTTAAGCAATCCTCTGCCTCAGCCTCAGAGTAGCTGTAACTTCAGGCATGTACCACTTTACCTAGCCTTTCTTCTTATTTTAAAATTCCATGACCTTAAATATATCTGAATTTTACTATAAAAAATCAAATTTCACACAATTTTTCTGATCCTAAATATTATAAAAGTAAAGTTGTTTAAATTATACCCATATGCTTCTGATTCCAGCTCTGATACATAAATTTGACCTGTAAATTCAGGTAAATTCCCAAGACTTTTCTAGTTAATGCAACTTTTAGGCATCTTGCATAGCTATTCGTTTCCTCACTTAACCTATTTTGATTTTCTATAGAAAAAATGAGTATATTTTTTATTTCTATTGAGGAAATTCACCTTGGCAAATTTTAATGGTTTCCTTTCTCTGACAGTATTTCAAAAAGCTTATTCAGGTGACTCAAAAAGCTAATGGTCCATCTTGAAACACATAGCATGTTTCATTTTCCTCTTTTCCCTTGTAGGTTCTTTGGTGGTTAACTACCCTTTTGATGATGATGAACAAGGAGTTGCCACATACAGTAAATCACCAGATGATGCTGTGTTTCAACAGATAGCACTTTCTTATTCTAAGGTAGGCGTATGTTTAAACACAAGATGTATGCAAAATTAATTATTTCATTTATAAAAAACCTTAAAGTCCTACCAGAGTCAGGGCAAGTGCTCTCTTAGTTATGCCTCTCGTGACTCAGTCAGCATTGGGGCTTTTTCTCCTGTTTCCTACCTCACTTTTGAACATACTATGTGTCTTTCTCCATTAGCCTTTTGTCTTACGTTTTTTGTACGCATGCTAGTTTATTTCATCTGACGAATACTCAAGTTATAAACCCAATAAAATAAGCTAAGATAGGAGGTTGGTTCTGTGGCCAAATCTAGCCTACTATCTACCATCTGTTTTTTATTCGAGATAGAGTTTCACTTTGTCACACTCGGTAGAGTGCCGTGGCGTCATAACTCATAGCAACCTTAAAGTCTTGGGCTCAAGTGAATCTCTTGCCTCAGCCTCCCGAGTAGCTGGGACTACAGGTACCCGGCATAACACCCAGCTATTTTTGTTTTTTTTTTTAGAGACGGGGTCTTACTCTTGTTCAGGCTGATCTCGAACCTGTGAGCTCAGGGCAGTCTACCTACCTTAGCCTCCCGGAGTGCTAGGATTATAGGCATGAGCCACTGTGCCCGGCCGTACCATCTGTTTTTGTAAATTAAATTTTATTGACCCACAGCCATATTTTACATATTGTGTATGGCTGCATTCTCTTTCAACGTTTCAGAATCAGTCAGTATAATTTATCGTATTAACCGATGAAAGAAGAAAAATCCTGTGAATATCTCAATAGATGCAAAGGGCCGAGTTCAGTAGTTGCATCAGAGACTTACCGAATCTGTGATGCCTGAAATTTTTTCTATCTGGTCCTTTTATAGAAGAAGAAATCACTAATCTCTGGTCTCAGGCTTTTAAGAAAGGGAAACTGGTGAAGGCAGGCCTTAAGGTGATTTGGACTCACTGCCATGTATCACATACACCCTAAATCTGAAAATAGTAAAAAAGTAACTGAACTCTTCAGATGCGAGCTCTGGAATACAGGGAAGAGATTTCAAAATGCACACAACTTAAAGGATCTGGTGTGATTTGCAGGAGTAAGCACAATTTAAAAGGGGAGGGGACATTAAAGGGAAATCTTTCAAACTTATAGCTTCTGGAGGAGGGAAAAAAGGCAAAAAGAAAGGAAGAGATGTCCTTTGGCAATTAGATGGTGAAGGGGGAAAAGAAAAAAAAGAAAAAAAAGGAGGAAGAAAATGTAGAGTTTTGCCAGGCAGAAGAAAACTAGTATCAGAGCACTCACAACAACTCTGCTTTAACTACTGATGCAAATCAGCAAATGAAATATCTACACTGAAATGCCTGGTCTATGCTAGACTGACAGAAAAGGGCACTGTTAAGCTAGGAATCAGTTAAAATAACCTAATGTCATAAAAATGAACAAGAGGAAAATGAAGTCCATGTCGAAAACCAGGAAATGAAATTTTATACATATGAAGTGAGGAAACCTGACAGTGCCCGTAGCTCAGTGGGTGGGGCACTGGCCACATACACCAGGGCTGGTGGGTTTGAACCTGGCCTGGGCCAGCTAGACAACAATGACCTTTGCAACAACAACAACAACAAAAACAAAAATAGCCGGGCACTGTGGCAGGCTTCTGTGTCCCAGCTACTTGGGAGGCTATGGCAAGAGAATCGCTTAAACTCAAGAGTTTGAGGTTGCTGTGAGCTATGACACATGGCACTCTTCTGGGGGCAAGAAAGTGCAACTCTGTCTCAAAAAAAAAAAAGCGAGGAAACCCTACCAGTAGCAAAAACTGAAAAAGAGGCTTGGATCCCATAGTACAGTGGTTATAGCACTGGCCACATATAGAGGCTGGTGGGTTCAAACCTGGCCCGGGCCAGCTAAACAACGACAACTACAACAAGAAAAAATAGCCGGGCGTTGTGGTGGGCGCCTGTAGTCTCAGCTACTTGGGAGGCTGAGGAAAGAGAATCGCTTAAGCCCAAGAGTTTGAGATTGCTGTGAGACCGCGACACTCTAACAAGGGCAACAGCTTGAGATTCTGTCTCAAAAAAAAAAACTGAAAAAGAAGCAGAAGAAAATTATAAGCTAGCACTCCAGACAGATTAAATATATCCAAACACGCATTAAGAATATGAAAAATTATGTACTCAATTTTGATATGAGGACAATTAATGACAATGACATGGTGGAGGTGGGGGAAGGGGGAGAAGCAGAGACAGAAAAAAGGAGGCGGGTGGGGAAAGGAAGAGCAGAGAGAGGGAAGGAGCGAGAGGGTGGGGTCTTGGTGCTTGGCACACCTTTTGGGGGCAAGACATGATTCTAAGAGGGTCTTTACCTAATAAATGCGATCAGTGTAACCTGGTTTCTTGTACCCTCAATGAATCCCCAACAATAAATTAAAAAAGAAAAAAAGAATATGAAAAATTATCTTAACTCAGTCAAAATTATATATAATCATATAATAAAAACAAGAAAAGGGAGGGGATAAAAGAAAGTTGACAGGATTCAAGAAAGAAAAAGACAAAATGATCTTTGGAATGAAGAACAGGAGTTAGGGAACTCAGATTTCCAAATTCCAAACTTATTACAAAGCTATAATAATTTAAGAGTGTGGTAGTGATGTAAGAATGGACATATAGATCAATGAGATAGAATAGAGAATCCAGAAACAAACCCTTACATTGATTATCTTTTTTTTTTTTTTTTTAAAGTATGCCAAGACAATTCAGAGGGCAAAGAATAGTCTTTTCAACAAATGGTTCTGGGACAATTGGATATTCATGTGCAAAAGAATAAATCTAGGGCAGCACCTGTGGCTCGGCGAGTAGGGTGCCGGCCCCATATACCGAGAGTGGTGGGTTCAAACCCGGCCCCAGCTGAACTGCAAAACAAAAAAATAGCCGGGCGTTGTGGTGGGCGCCTGAGGTCCAAGCTGCTCGGGAGGCTGAGGCAAAGGAATCGCCTAAGCCCAGGAGTTGGAAGTTGGTGTGAGCTATGATGCTACTGCACTCTACAGAGGACGATAAAGTGAGACTCTGTCTCTACAAAAAAAAAAAAAAGAATAAATCTAGATCCCTTCTTCACAATATACCTGAAAATTGACTCAAAATGGTTTAGGTTTATACTTAAATTAGGAGCTAAAACTATAAAACTCTTAGAAAAAAACATAAATCTTTATGACTTTGGTTTTCTAGATATGTCAACAAAAGCACACATGACAAAAAGTGATTGTTACATTAGACATCATCAAAATTAAAACCTTTCTTATTGTAAAGGAAACTATTAGTTTTCTAGATCTGCTATAACATAGTTCAACAAACTGGGTGGCCTAAGACAACAAAAATGTATTGTCTCAGAGTTCTAGAGGCCAGAAGCCCTAAATCAAAGGTGTCAGCAGGGGCATGTTCCCTCTGAAACATGTGGGAGAATCACTCCTTGTTTCTCCCTAGCTTCTGGACTTTGCCAGCAACCTTTGATACTCCTTGGCTTCTAAATGCATCATTCCAATCCTTCATCTTCACATGATTATTTCCCTGTGTCTTTTGTGTCCATATTTTCCCTTTTTGTAAGGATATTAGTCATATTGGATTGGGGCCCACCCTAATCACCTCATTTTAACTTGATTACCTCTATAAAGAAATTATTTCCAAGTAAGATCACATTCTCAGGTATCAAGGGCTTTGAGAGGGGCAGGTTAGGACTTCACCATATCTTTTATGGAGGACATAATTCAACCCATAACAGATAATGTCAAGGAATTAGAAAGATAATCCATAGAATAAGAGAAATTTTTTATAAATCATAATTATATCTGATAAAGGATTTAAATCTAGAATATATAAAGAAAACTCTATAGCTAAATAATAAAAAGATAAATAATCCAGCTGAAAATGGGCAAAGACTCTGAATAGACATTTCTTAAAGAAGATAGACAAATGGCCAAAAAACACAAGAACGTATTCTCAACATCATTAGTTATCAGAGAAATGCAAATGAAAAGCACAATGAGGTACCACTTTTTACCCAGCAGTATGGATATAATTAACAAAGAGAACATAAATGTTGGCAAGGATGTGGAGAAATTGGAACCCTCTCATATACATTCCTGAAAAAAAAAGGTAAATGGTATAACTGCTTTGGAAAACAGTCTGGCAGTTCCTCAAAATGTTAGAATTACAGTATGACCCAGTAATTCCATTGCTAGGCATATACCATGAGAAATGAAAGCATACATCCACACAAAAACTTGTACATGAATGTTCATGGAAGCATTATTCCTAACGCCCCCAAATGGAAATGACCCAAATGCCCATCACCTGATGAATGGGGAAACAAACTGATGAACAAGCAAAAATCATATAATGGAATATTATGCAGCCATAGAAAGGAATAAAGTCCTGCTACATGTTACAACTTGAATGAACCTTGAAAACATCATGCTAAGTGAAAGAAGCGGCAAGAGACACATTGTATGAATCCATTTATGTGTTATGTCCAGAATTAGCAAATCCACAGAGACAGAAAGTACATTGGTGGCTGCCTGGGGCTTGGAGTGGGGTTGGGGGGACTTGGAGAATGCTCATTGGCCCAAGGTTTCTCAAGGTATCTGTAGTGATGGCTGCACAACTCAGTGAATACTAAATGCCATCCAATTGTATAATTTAAATGGATGAACTGTGTGTCTGTGAATTGTATTTCGATAAAATGGTCTTTGAGAACCTAAGGAAGACTTGAGGGTTGGGCATCCATTCTGTATTCATATACTGGTATAGGCAAAAAAAAAAAAAAAAAAAGAGGCCTAAAAGTTATATACCAAAATATGAAATGATTGGCAATCTCTAGGTTGATATTTTCTTCTTCTTCTTCTTCTTCTTCTTTTTTTTTTTTTTGAGACAGAGTCTCACTCTGACCTGGGTAGAGTACAGTGGCATCTTCATAGCTCACTGCAGCCTCCCACTCCTGGGCTCAAACCTTCTGAGCAACTTCTTGAGTAGCTGGGAATGCAGGCGTGCACCTGGATGCCCAGCTAGGTTTTCTTTTTCTAGTAGAGACAGGGTCTCGCTCTTGCTCAGGCTGGCCTCACACTCCTAAACTCAAGCAGTCCAGTCCTCCCTCCTCAGCCTCCCAGAGTTCCAGGATTAAGGTTGTGAGCCACCATGTCCTGCCTACTCTTGTTTCCCTATATTCTTCTGCATCAAAATGCTGGTACAAACAAATACAAACGGAGATTCTTTTTTTTTCCAGGAAAATTCCCAGATGTTTCAAGGTAGACCTTGCAAGAGTATGTACCCTAATGAATATTTTCCTCATGGAATAACAAATGGAGCTAATTGGTATAACGTCCCAGGTAAAGATGATTTTATACCAAGGCCTTACAACTTGATGTCTTTTCCATGCCTGTGGATGGTATTTCTTCTTACTGTTCTAATTTTCAGGAAGAATTGTTCTTTTAAAATGTTGTTTAAATAGTTTAAAACATTCAAATAATCCTTCCAACTACTTTTATTAATACATTTGGTGTGCTTTGAGTTTTGGATAAGAATAATGCACTAAAACGTAATTAAATCGTTATATTTTACTTCTGGCTATTACAAAGAACCTCACATGTGCTAATAGGAAAGCTACATTTGAATTCTTCTTGAATATGAAACTAAAGATGTTTTGCCTGTATCATAAGCATCTAAGAGCCCTCACATGAATGCATTATTTTTTTCAGAGATGATAGAAGATGAATTTAGCTTTTTACTAGGAATACTGCTTACTTTGGAGGGTCTGGGCTGTTTAGAACTTCTTCAGTGTGACTAATTTTTAATTTTTATCCGTTAGGAGGTATGCAAGACTGGAACTATTTGCAAACTAATTGCTTTGAAGTAACTATTGAACTAGGTTGTGTGAAATATCCATTTGAGAAGGATCTGCCAAAATATTGGGAACAGAATCGAAGATCTCTAATCCAGTTTATGAAACAGGTAACTATTTGGAAGTGAAGTATGTAATTCCTCTGAAAAGCAAAAAGATTTTCATGTGTACAAATGGCTTTCATTCGGTGATTTTTACTACACTGTTTTGAATTTCAACTTGTTTTATTATATTCTTCCAATTTGTTTTAGCATATTTATCTAGAAAATTCCTGAATTTGTATGAACCGAGTAGTGATATTTTGTTCTTTTTTTTTTTTTTTTTTGAGACAGAGTCTCTGTTGCCCTAGACAGAGTGCTGTGGCATAATAGCTCACAACAACCTCAAACTCCTGGTTCAAGTGAGCCTCTTGCCTCAGCCTCCCAAGTAGCTGGGACTACAGGCACCTACCAGAATGCTTGGCTGTTTTTTCTGTTTTTTAGTAGAGGTGGGGTCTTACTCTTGCTCAGGCTGGTCTCAAACTCTTGAGTTCCAGTAATCCACTCGCCTTGGCCTCCCAAAGTGCTAGGATTACAGATGTGAGCCACTGTGCCCAGTGTGATGTTTTAAAAGGCCAACGTTAATTGGGTACACACCTAAGCATTTGCCAAATAATAGAAAGATGGGCTATGGAGTAAATGTTTTTATTCTTTTATTGACAGTGATTTACTGTGAAATTACTAATTTCTTTTTGTTTGGATATGCATGTTGGCCAGTAGGTAAAAACTATAAGAAATACACTAATTGTTAGTTAGGATAATTTGACTAATACTTTGTGCCAGCACATTTCTGTATTTTTTTTCCCTGAGTAGTATGGCATTAAAGGCTGTGAATTTTTACTAATATTTAAAAATACTTTATTCTGAAAAATTTTAAACACACAGAAAAGCTATGACTAGTCAATAAATATTCCTATACCTACATACAACATTTTTAACATTTTGCTTTGTTTTATTTTTGTGTAAATTTTACTTACATATACACACATTTTTTGGCTAAACTATTCAATATATAATTTACAGGTGTTGTGATATCTTGTCCTTAAATATTTCAGCATCTATCTCTGTTTTTTTTTTTTTTTTTGAGACAGAGTCTCACTATGTCACCCTCGGTAGAATGCTGTGGCATCACAGCTCACAGCAACCTCAAACTCATGTGCTTAAGTGATTCTCTTGCCTCAGCCTCCCAAGAAGCTGGGACTACAGGCATCTGCTACAATGCCTGGCTATTCTTCATTGCAGTTGTCATTGTTGGTTAGCTGGCCTGGGCTGGGTTCAAACCCACCAACTTTGGTGTATGTGGCAGCATTATAACCACTGTGCTACAGGTGCCGAGCCTCAGCATCTATCTCTTAAAAAATAATATTCTCCTACATGCTATCCCCAAATGCTATTATCTCACCTAAGAAAATTAATAGTAATTTCCTCATATTACCTAAGGCCTAATCTGTATTCAAATTTCCACACTTGTTCCTCAAATGTAATTTTATTGTTCAATTTTAGGACCAGGATCTAGTCAGGATTCAGGCATTGTATTTGATTATGTCTCCTTTTACTCTTTTTAATCTAGAACAGTCCTTCTGTTTTTTATTTTTTAAAAAGTGACATTTCCTTTTGAAAGAGGCTAGGCCTATTTTCTTATAGAATGTCCTATATTCTGAAGTCATCAGAATGTGCTTAAGTTTAAACAGTGTTATTTATGTATTCCTCGTGATAAAGACAAATCTAGCCTATGAAAAATTAACCTTCAGAAGCTAACATACAGCATTTTGGTTAATGAGTATTTACATTTAACCTTACTCTCCTAAATCCTGTTTGTCCCATTTGTTTGCATTATTAACAATCTGTTGTTTTGGATAAGAGCTCCCAAAATAGTCACATGATGGTCTTTACTATTGAAATCTGGATGTCCTTATACCTTATCCAGGTTCATCAGGGTGTCAAAGGATTTGTCCTGGATGCCACGGATGGCAGGGGCATATTAAATGCCACCATTAGTGTTGCCGAAATTAATCACCCAGTAACTACGTACAAAAGTGGAGATTACTGGCGTCTCTTGGTTCCCGGAACTTATAAAATCACAGCATCTGCTCGAGGGTGAGTAACTGAATGCTTTGAATTGAGTGCTTGAGGATAAGACACACATGGCTTTATTCTAAAAGATAATTACCAGAAAGTCTTAGCGAGTCTGATAAGCAACCTTGAATTTAATGCTGGGCAGTTTAGAGCTGGGTCCACCTTTAAGTCTCCTCTAGTGACAGAGTGAGTATACAACCTGTCCAGTGTAAGAAATATTTGAAACTATGCACTTTGGAGAGTGGCTTTTCTTTTAACCCTCCTCTTTTCTGATCACTTGTCCCCTGTCCACAGTGTCTACAGATAAAAGCAATAGTGAGTGATTTCCTTCACTAGTGGTAACAGTTCTGGGAAACAGCTTGTAGTTGGCAAACAAAAATAAAACAGAACAAACACTCCTGTTTTGCCGCATACGTCTAGTCATGTTGTCCAATAAATGCCACTACTTTACATTTGTACCCTTTTATAAAGCCTTTAAAGCTCTTTTAGGTTGGGAACAGTGGCTCACACTTGGTAGTACTTTGGGAGACTAAGGTGGGAGAATCGCTTGAGGGTTGGATTTTGAGACCCACCTAGGCAATATAGTGAAATCCCATCTCTAAAAAAAATTTTTCTCTCTCACAGATACTAATTTTTTTTTTTTTTTCAATAGAGTCTCACTATGTTGCCCTTGGTAGAGTTCTGTAATGTCACAGCTCACAGCAACCTCAAACTCTTGGGCTGACTTATGTGATTCTCTTCCCTCAGCCTCCCAAGTAGCTGGGACTACAGGCGCCCTCCACAATGCCGGGCTATTTTTTTGTTATGTGTCATTGTTGTTTAGCCTGAGCCAGGTTCAAACCCTCCAGCCCCAGTGTATGTGGCCAGCGCTCTAACCGCTGAGCTATAGGCGCCAAGCCGACACTAATATTTTTTTTTACAGTTGCACATTTGCCTTATTGCTTCAGTGCAGTTTGTTCTTATTGTCAGCTCTCTGTGACCATTTTCATCTTTTTATAGAGTTTCTTTCCATACAGATTTATTTATAAAGAAAGAGAAAATGAACTTACAACCTTTTGAGGGGGAAGAATTTGTGAACAGCTTAGAATTGTAGGGCAGCGCCTATGGCTCTTCCAGTAGGGCGCCGTTCTGTGTACCAAAGGTGGCGGGTTCAAACCTGGCCTCAGCCGAACTGCAAAGCAGAAAAATAGCTGGGCGTTGGGGCGGCCACCCGTAATCCCAGCTACTCGGGAGGCTGAGGCAAGAGAATCACCTAAGCCCAGGAGTTGGAGGTTGTGGTGAGCTGTGTGATGCCACGGCACTCTACCGAGGGCGATAGAGCAAGACTCTGTCTCTACAAAAAAAAAAAATGAATTGTAACCAACTGACTGTTTAATTAGAAGCTTATTTTTATAGTTTTTTTTTTAATGTTTTGATAAGCATAGCTGTTACCACAGGATATTTTCCTGTACCCCTACTATGTAACTTATTTCTGAGTAGTTAAGTTTGAATACCTCTTGAAGAAAGGGCAAGTACATAGAAACACTTACTGTTATTACCTTTGTAAAAATGGTTTTCAAATATCTAGTGATACATAAATGGGTGGGTTAGAACCTCACTCTAATGAGTAATGAAGTCTGTTCTGTTATTCTTCCATTTTGGCAGAGTATTAGGTAAACTAAAGCAGCAGGGGATCTGAGAAGTAGGGCAAGAGTGCTATGTTTGGTAGAGAATATCCTAGTTGAGTACCTTTCAGACTTTTCTACCCATATACCCTGAGGGCAGACAAGTGAACTCAAATTCCAGAGGACTGGAAGTATCCACTGTAAGCACTAACTGTCTTTTCAAAGTCATATATTTAATCTTAAAAACTCACTCATATTTTATAGTATACTCATTTTCGTTCTTTAGGTATTAAGAAATCATAAATCATTCAGTTAAAATTCTGACCCTTTAAAAAAAATAATAAAAGGTGGTGCCTGTGGCTCATCAAGTAGGGCGCCGGCCCCATATACCGAAGGTGGCGGGTTCAAACCTGGCTTCCGCTGAAGTGCAAAACAGAAAAATAGCTGAGTGTTGTGGTGGGCGCCTGTAGTCCCAGCTACTCGGGAGGCTGAGGCAAGAGAATTGCCTAAGCCCATGAGTTGGAGTTTGCTGTGAGCTGTGTGAGTTGTGTGGCACTCTACCGAGGGTGACAAAGTGAGACTCTGTCTCTACAAAAAAAAAAAAAAAAATTTTTTTTTTGACCCTTTAGGAAGTGCACCACCACATTTATCCCAAGGATCCACATATCTTCCACACACCTCTATTTTCTAGGGCTTGGGTTCTCTAGCTTAAGTGTGGCTCTCATCTATTTCCTTTATTGTAGGTATAATCCAGTTACCAAGAATGTGACTGTGAAGAGTGAAGGTGCTATTCAGGTCAACTTCACACTTGTTCGATCCTCAACAGATTCAAACAACGAATCAAAGAAAGGAAAGGGGGACAGCGCCAGCCCTGAGGAGAACAGTGATCCGACTACCAAGGAGTTTGAAGATTTGATTAAGGACCTTTCAGCTGAGAATGGTTTGGAAGGCCTCATGTTACCCTCCTCCTCAAATCTCGCTCTTTATCGATACCATTCATACAAAGATTTATCAGAGTTTCTGAGAGGACTTGTAATGAACTATCCACACATTACAAATCTTACCAAGTAAGTGTCACCTTCTTGCTGTCTTGTCTTGTCTTGTCTTGTCTTTTCTTTTTATGTTAAGAGGATGCATTCAGCATTAGCCATGTTGAATAGTCCCTGTGATTTATTTAGAAATATTTGGGAAATTAATATATAAAGAGTTGGAGTTTATTTTGTAACAGATATTTGCTTGGAGAACTTTCTGACAGTGAATTTTGGGAACTTTTATGAGAAACAATGGAGGAGAATTGCTTATTAGATTACAAATGTATATTGGCTCGGCGCCTGTGGCTCAACGGGCTAGGGTGCCAGCCACGTACACCTGAGCTGGCGGGTTCAAATCCAGCCCGGGCCCGCCAAACAACAATGACGGCTGCAACCAAAAAATGGCCGGGCGTTGTGGCGGGCGCCTGTAGTCCCAGCTACTTGGGAGGCGGAGGCAAGAGACT
>CAUYRH010101792.1:0-13818 GCA_963574655.1 Perodicticus potto | reverse complement strand
AATTCCATTTTCTACTGTTCGAGGAACTTCCGTTCTGTTTTCCACAGCAACTGTACCAATTTACATTCCCACCAACAGTGCAGAAGTGTTTCAATTTCTTCTCATCCTCACCAACACTTGTTGTTCACCATTGTTTTTTTGTTTTTTTTTTTAATAGTAGCCATCCTGCTGGGTGTGAGGTCATACCTCATTTTAGTTTTGATTTGCATTTCCCTAGTAATGTTGAACATCTTTTCATGTGCTTGTTAGGCATTTGCATTCTTCTTTTGGAGGAATTTCTATGTAAACCCTTTGCTCATTTTTGAACTGGGTTTTTGTTGCTGAAGTTCCTTATGTATTCTGGCTATCAATTCTTTTTTTTTTTTTTTTTTTTGAGGCAGAGCCTCAAGCCGTCACCCTGGATAGAGTGCTGTGGCATCACAGCTCACAGCAACCTCCAATTCCTGGGCACAAGCGAGTCTCCTGCCTCTGCCTCCCAAGTAGCTGGAACTACAGGAGCCTGCCACAACACCCAGCCATTTTTTGGTTACAGCCGTCATTGTTGTTTGGCAGGCCAGGCGGGATTCGAACCCACCAGCTCAGGTGTACATGGCTGGCGCCTTAGCCTATTGAGCCACAGGCGCCGAGCCCTGGCTATCAATTCTTTATCAAATATATGATTCAAAAATATTTTCTCCTAATCTGTGAGTTACCTGTTGATAGTGTATTTATTTTTTTTTTTAGAGACAGAGTCTCACTATGTTACCTAGTGAGCTATGATAGTGCCAAACTCCCAGGTTCAAGCCATCCTTCTGCCTCAGCCTCCCAAGTAGCTGGGACTATAGTTGGACACCACTATGCCCAGTTACATTTTTTTTTTTTTTTGGTAGAGATGGAGGAGAGGTGCCTCACTATGTTGTATAGGCTGGTCTTGAACTCTTAGCCTCAAGCTATCCTCTAGCTTTGGCCTCCCTAAGTGCTGAGATTACAGTCCGAATCACCAGGCCTGGCCGATAGTGCCTTTTGATGCACAAAATTTTAAAATTTTTCTGCAGTTTAATTTGTCAACTTTTGTCGTTGCCAGTGCCTTTGGAGCCATATCCAAGAAATCACTGCCAAATCTAATGTCATGAAGCTTAGCACCAAAACCATTTTTGTGGTAGTTTGCATCATCCTTGTTGAGAGAAGTATTGTGACCGAATGATTAATATCTATTCTCTCTACCCAGCACACACATGCACACACACTGTGCTTGAAAACAGCCCACAGGAGGGGAACAAGAGCTCTGGGTGCTAGCCTGTCCCCCACTATCAAGGTGCTACTTTGGGCAACCTTGATGGAATCAGCTTCTATTTTCCCCCAATACCCTTCAATCAGCAGCTCAAGGAACCATAAAACAATCTTATGGCTGTCACATTGGCTGGATTGTAGGAGTACAAATGAGGCTGTTTCCAAGTAATTCCCAACCGTTCAGATATGAAGGTGGGAAAGGGCAGGGACTGGCATCGGCTGGGGAGCCAGGCAAAGCATGATCGCCAGAGGCCTTTGTAACTGTTTATGGTGGCTCCACTGGTCTAGAACTGGCTCCAAGTCAAATATATGTACAAAGAGGAAGCTGAAACTCCCCTTCTTGGGCCAGCCCTGGCAGGCTTGCTGCCTCCACTGGAAAGATAAGAAGCAAAGGCACAGAAAGGTTACCATAATCACATGAGCAGTCAAGAATTAACCTCGTTAGGCCAGTGCCTAATTCCTGACTTCTTAAAGATTCCATGTTAATGAATTTCTGCCAAACTGAGATTTTTATTGCCTTCCACAGAAGAATTCTCCAAATGTACGGGACTATTGGGGCTTATGGGCAAACTAGCTAGCCATCAGCTTGCTACCTTAGATTCCTGGCATTGTTCAGTTTAAATGTTTGCTTTTAACTATTTGTGAGTAAACCAGAATGCTCACACCATACACTAGTTTGCCATTCTGGCAGGTCCGGATCTTAGTCATAGCTCTGGGAGGCTAGTGTCCACCAGCCAGTAAGCCAAGCCTGCTGCCCAGCAGCTACATTTCCACATGGCTTTGTTGTGGTCACTTGTCATGTATCCTGGAATTCTTCTTCTCCTAACAAGGTAATGTAAAAAGAAAATTGGCTCTCTATAAAGTGATTCCCTGAAAAATAAGCCAACTTATGTTGGCAATTCAAAGGAAGAATCAGGCTCAGTGCCTGTGGCTCAAAGGGCTAAGGCGCCAGCCACGTACACCTGAGCTGGCAGGTTCAAATCCAGCCTGGGCCTGCCAAACAACAATGACGGCTGCAACCAAAAAATGGCCGGGCGTTGTGGCGGGTGCCTGTGGTCCCAGCTACTTGGGAGGTGGAGGCAGGAGACTCGCTTGAGCCCTGGAATTGGAGGTTGCTGTGAGCTGTGATGTCACGGCACTCTATCCAGGGTGACAGCTTGAGGCTCTGCCTCAAAAAAAAAAAAAAAAGAAGAATCAGAGAAGTGTAAGTTTGAGTTAGTTCTTAATCCGAAAAAAAGAAACAAAACAGAAGTTTTGGATAAATAGTAGAGTGGCAGATTGGACTCATTGGTCACTCAGATCCTAAAAGTAACAGAGTTCATCTGTTTCCTAAACAGTAATCAGAAAAAAACATTTTTTTCGTATATTTTTAAGAGACAGAGTCTTGCTCTGTCACCCAGGCTGGAATGCAGTGGCCATTCACAGGCACAGTGCAGTATAGCCTTGAATGCCTGGGCTCTGCTGATCCTCCCACCTGATTCAGCTTCCCAAGAACCTGGGACTACAGGTGCCCACCACTATGCCCAGCAAAAGAAATAAAAAAAAATAATAAGAAGTTTATAATGTCATTTCAAGTAACCAGAAGTAACAAGAATAGCAATAACAAAAAAATACTTCTTTGGTAAACAAGAACAAACTTTAGAGCTGTGGAAAAGTATTTAATGTGTAGCATAAAGATGTAACCCTGATGGAAATGGGATTCTAGATTAGGCAATTACCTGAGAAGACTTCCTAAGTACAAATTTAAGGCTCAAAGAGGTCTCCAAAAAAAAAAAAAAAGTGGTCTCCAACTGTTAGTCTGGAGATAGGAGGCTCTCTGGGCAGTTTCACCTCACCCCATCCACAGGTTCATCAATTTTAATCCACTCCCAGCCCATCCCGGGGGATGCCACTGCGGTGTGCCATCTAGTGGTCAAAATGATTAATGCAAGTAAACTGCCTTGGTCTTTCCGTTTTGGTTTCATTCAATCTTCATTCATTAATTTATTCAGTAAATGGTTATAATGTGTCTGGTATCAAGATTATAATAGAAAACATGATAGATATGGTCCTCCCTGCAGGAATCTCATAGTCTAGTGGAATGAAGTAAACACATAAAATACAATTTGCGAGGTAAGGTCAGACACGTTACAGGGAGGAAAGAGAGCACTGAGGGGTGCCTAACCAGAGCTAATGGTCAGAGAAGGATTCCCAGAGGGAGTGTCATCCGCACTGGGGCCCGAAGGATGAGCAGAAGTTTGTTAAGCAAATCAGAGGAAGGGAAGAGACAGCATTCCAGGAAGACCGAGGGGCTTAAAAGCTGAAAGCTGAGTGTCACAAGAGCACAACCAACTTATGCTGAGTGTTAAGCTTTTTTAAGAACTTTGAATCTCATTCTTCTGTGTGAGAGACATTTCCTTTCAGGAGAAAATTTATTTATTTTGAGACAGAGCAGAGTCTCACTATGTCACCCTCAGTAGAGTGCTATGGCGTCACGGCTCACAGCAACCTCAAACTCTTGGGCCCAGGTGATTCTCTTGCCTCAGTCTCCTAAGTAGCTGGAACTACAGGCACCCACCACAATGCCCGGCAGCTATTTTTTGGTTGCAGTTGTCATTGTTGTTTGGCAGGCCAGGGCTGGGTTCGAACCGACCACCTCTGGTGTATGTGGCCGGTGCCCTAACTGCTAAGCTATAGGCGCTAAGCTGAAGAAAGCTTATAGAATTTGAATTTCTCCCAGGCCCTGATTTATACCTCTTCCCTTTAGAGTGCACTCCCTCACAACCCACCCCCTGAAAAGTGGAATGATGTTATTCTTTAATATTTTGTTTTCTTCTGAGGCATGAGTTGCTCATTCACATGACTTCAATCTCTCTTTTTTGTCTGTCAGCAAAGAATTTCGTGTTGTGCTGTCATCATTCCTAAGTCAGGCCAGAGCTTCAACTCCTGCAATAATAATAGGTCTGGCTGCATCAAACTTCTTTCTAGGGCCAAGATTCTTAATGGGGAGACAGCGGCTACTGTTGGTGAGAAGCCCCGGGAACCTCAGGCACCAGCATCCTCTGGGGCATTGGTTTAATGGAGCAGCATCCCAGACCTGTCTGATCCTTACTCAGAGGACGGGGCCCTGGAATGGGCTTTGGTGCCTGCCTAATCCTGGTGCTGCATCAGATTAAAAGCACTGGCATAGTCATCAGAGCACAGGCTCTGGGGTCAATTCCCTCTATAATCCAATCCCAGCCCTGTCTCCTCCTCCTGCGTGTGACTCAGCTGTTTGATTGTAGGGCAGTTATTTCATCTCCCTAAGTCACTGCTTCCCATTTCTTAAAAATGAGAATCATAATCATAAAACCCATAAGACAGGGTTATTGAGAAGATTAGATGAGATTATGCGTGTAATGTGGTTGGCACAGAGTCTGGCGTGTAGAAAGTGCTCAAAAAAGATTGAAGAACAAAAACAGCCATGTCTGGGGCCATATTCCAATCCCAAAGGGCATGGAGTGTTAGCAGCCTGGATAAGCAGGGGCTGGAATTTAGAGAAGTGGGCTGTAGCGGAAGGAGAGAAGACCTTCACCCAGAGGGATGAGAGCCAGCAAGTCAGGGCAGTAGACTGCCTCCTGACAGCTGGACAGAGTGACCGAGGTCCCAAGGGCACAGCAAAGTGGACAGCAATGAACTCTCCACGATAGATTCAGAGATTCTGACAGAAAGTATGGCTTAGCCAATTCTGTAGTAGGCACCACTCTCACCCAAACTAGCCTAAATAAAAGGGAGAACTGGGGCTTCATTTTACTAGAAAGGTCAGGAGTAGATATGGACTTCAGGCACAACTGAATCCAGTGTAAACAATGTCTTCAGGACCCAGTCCCTAATCCTCGGCTTTGCTTCCTTTCATCTTTTTTTTTTTTTCTTTTTGAGACAGAGCCTCAAGCTGTCACCCTGGATAGAGTGCTGTAGCATCACAGCTCACAGCAACCTCCAATTCCTGAGCTCAAGCGAGTCTCTTGCCTCTGCCTCCCAAGTAGCTGGGACTATAGGCACCCGCCACAGCGCCCGGCCATTTTTTGGTTGCAGCCATCATTGTTGTTTGGCAGGCCCGGGCTAGATTTGAACCTGCCAGCTCAGGTGTATGTGGCTGGCACCTTAGCCTGTTAAGCCACAGGCCCCGAGCCGCTTCCTTCCATCTTAACTGTGTTCTCAGGCTATCTTGCTCCTTGTAGTGGCAAAAAGTCAGCCATTAGCTCTAACTGTAGCTGGGCAGGTAATGACTCCAGCTCAGTGACTGGACCTCTCTCCTGATAGATTCAGCAAAAATCCTGTGGCTGACATTCATTGGCTTAGCTTGGGTCACATGCCCATCTCTGAACCAGTCAGGGTGACCAGGAAAACAAAATGCTATGATTGGCCAGGCCTGTATCTTATATCTAATCATGTATCCAGAGTGTGGTCAGTTCCATCCAGAGCACATGGATTGAGCATAATTTGAGGTCCCTAAATAGAAAATAGTAGTGGTTGGGCAGCGCCAGTGGCTCAGTGAGTAGGGCGCTGGCCCCATGTGCTGGAGGTGGCAGGTTCAAACCCAGCCCCGGCCAAAAAAAAAAACTGCAAAAAAAAAAAAAAGAAAAGAAAATATTGGCTGTTATTGGAAGAAGGGATAAGAACAAGCTGAAAAGAGTTAATTTATCCATGTATGAGACACCTGAACACACATGCAGTTCTGCTGCAGCTCTCACAGGCTTGATTCTTGGGCAGGGGATTCTTCCAGCACTGAGCAATAGGCAGGAGGCATCTGTCCCTACAGGAGCAGTGGCACCCGCTTGCTGTACAAGCCCCCAGCCCTTCAAGAAAGGCTGTAAAAGGATAAAAAAATAATCAGGGATTTTATAAGGATAGGGGAGGTAGGACAGGCTGAAAGGCTATGGTTCCTCAACTGGTGCACTGGCAGGCCTTGGGAAGCTTGCAGCCGTGGGCCAGGAGGCATTAGGTTGATGCCCCTACTCTGCCAATCTGGCCCTCCCTTCCTCCCAGGCCATCCCAATGCACCCCAGCCCACTCAGAGTGTGCATTCGTCTGAGTGCACTCCCTCACTCTCCACACACACACATCTGTTGGGCCCTGGTACGCATTCAATAACTAAATCAGCACTATGGTGGCCATGCTGTGAACCACGGCCAGGAGCTATATAGAGTCTCTAGGCAGAGCCCACCTCCCCGTGGAACGCATAACTTGAGGAAGTGCAACAAGGGCTGTCTTTAGGAATGTACTCTTCAGTTATATAAATTATACACGCAGTGATTCTTTTTGTAAACTATTCCAACAATATATTTACTATGGAAGCCACTTTACTCCCCTCTTCCCAACCAACCCTCATAGTAACCTCAGTTATCCACTTGGTGAATTGCTGTAGAAATAGTTTTCTGCATATATACAACCTAATATATTCATATGCAGAAATATATAGTGTTTGGGCTAGGTATGATGGCTCATGCCTGTAATCCCAGCACTTTGGGAGGCAGAGGCAGGAGGATTTCTTGAGCCCAGGAGTTCAAGACCAGCACGGGCAACACAGAAAATGCTTGTGTCTACAAAAAAAATTTGAAAATTATGGCTTGGCGCCCGTGGCTAAATGGGCTAAGGCGCCAGCCATGTACACCTGAGCTGGTGGATTTGAATCCAGCCCGGGCCTGCCAAACAACAATGATGGCTGCAACCAAAAAAATGGCCGGACCTTGTGGCGGGTGCCTGTAGTCCCAGCTACTTGGGAGGTGGAGGCAAGAGACTCGCTTGAGCCCAGGAATTGGAGGTTGCTGTGAGCTGTGGATGCCACAGCACTCTATCCTGGGTGACAACTTGAGGCTCTGTCTCAAAAAAAAAAAGAAAAAAAATTTGAAAATTAGCTACATATGCCTGTAGTCTTAGCTACTCTGGAGACTGAAGTGGGAGGATTGCTTGAACCCAGGAGTTTGAGGCTTCAGTGAGCTATGATCACACTATTTGCTCTCCAACTTGAGCAACCGAATGAGACCCTATCTCTAAAAAAAAAAAAAAAGGAAGAAAAGAAGAAATATATAGCTTGTGAGTTGTTGAGATTTTTAAAATAGGTCCAAAATGGTACCCAGTGAGAAGTCTTCCTCCTACCCCTATCACCCAGAGCAGCCAGCTCACTAGATTCTAGTCTTTCCTTCCTGATAGGTTAGCCCAGAAGTCAGCACATCTTGCCTATGAAAAGCCCGATGGCAAATACTTTAGGCTTTGTAGGCTTATGGTCTTGTTGAAACTATTCAACTCTGCCATTGCCTTGAGGAAGCAGCCATAGGCAATACATGAATGAATGGGCATGGCTGTGTGCCAATGAACCTTTATTTATAGACACCAAAATCTGAATTTCATACCATTTTCATGGCATGAACAATTATTCTCCTTTTGATTGTTTTGCATCTATTTAAAATCTAAATACCATTTTTAGTTACTGGATATCCCAAGACCAGCGGTAGGCTAGATTTGACCTGGGAACTGTAGCTTGTGGACCCCTAGGCTATGCATATGAAAAGCAAGTATGCTTTTTTTACCTGAGGGTAGCATGCTATACTGACTTTTCTGTACCTTGCTTATCTCACTTTGAGATATCTCAGAAATCATGCTACGTGAATTCATATAGGATGTCCTCATTTTTGCCTTTAGTGTAATATTGCACTACAGTCCATACTAGTACATTTTATCATAATTTTCTTAGCTAATCACTTATTTATAGGTATTTAGGTTATTTCCTTTTTCTATTAAAAACAATATTTCATTGAAAAACATACGTATTTGTAGGAATTTTATAGTAGCTTTATTGAAATAGAGTTAACATGTCATATAATCAACCCATTTTGAGTATATGATTCAATGTATTTTAATTTATCTACAGTGTTGTGCATTCAACACCATAAAAAATTCTGTTACCCCCAAAAGAAACCTACACCCCTTAGTTCTTATCTCCCAGTACCTGTGACTCCCAGCTCTAGACAATCCCTAATTTACTTTGTCTGTCTCCATAGATTTGCTTATTTTGGACATTATATAAATGGAATAACACAATATGTGGTATTTAGTGAATGCCTTCCTTCACTTAGCATAAAGTTTTCAAGGTTCATCTATGTTATAGCATGAATCAGTACTTCATTCCTTTTTATCACAGAATAATACTCCATTTTATGGCTATATACCATTTATTTATCCACTCATGAGTTCATAGACATTTGGGTTCTTCCCGCTTTTTGAGCATCATAATAATGCTACTATAAACATCCATGTATGGGTTTCTGGGTGAAAACACATTTTTATTACTGTCGGTTGTATATCTAGGAGAGGAATTGCTGGGTCAAACAGTAATTCTATCTTTAACTATTCAAGGAACTGCCAGACTATTTTCCAAAGTGGCTGCACTGGCTCGGCACCTGCAGCTCAGAGGCTAGGGGGCCAGCTCCATGCACAGGAGCTGGTGGGTTCAAACCCAGCCAGTGAAACAAAAATGACAACTACAACCAAAAATAGCTGGGTGTTGTGACAGGTGCCTATAGTCCCAGCTACTTGGATCTTGGCTTTTTTTTTTTTTTTTTTTTGCAGTTTTTGGCCGGGATTGGGTTTGAACCCACCACCTCTAGCATATGGGGCCAGCACCCTTCTCCTTTGAGCCACAGGCGCCGCCCAGTCCCAGCTACTTGGGAGGCTGAGGCAAGAGAACCGCTTTAAGCCCAAGAGTTTGAGGTTGCTGTGAGCTGTGATGTACAGTACTCTATTGAGGGTGACATAGTGAGACTCTGTCTCAAAAAAAAAAGTGACTGCACCATTTTACACTCCTACCTGCAGTGTATGAGGTTCCAGTTTCTCTGTATCTTCACCAATATTTGTCTTTATCTTTTTAAAAATTATTATAGCTATCCTAGTGGGTATAAAGTAGTATCTCATTATGTTATGTGGGTGTGGTTTTAACCAAATATATCCCAGTATTTGCTTTTTTTCATTTACACATCTTGAAACTTTTTCCATGTCATTCCATGTAGAACTTTATACTTGTTTTATGTAGCATGTCTGCCTGGGAATGAAGATAACTCAATTTAGCTGCTCCCTAGTGATGGCCATCCAGGCTGCTTCCCATCCACCCACAAAGCAGACACTGCACCAGTGAACATTGTTGTTCTGTCTCCTTATATACAGAACAAACATTTCATGAAGACAATCTTCGAAGTAGAATTGCTGGGTTAAGGAGCATGGACATTAACATTTTTTAGAGAGGTTGGGCCTGGTGGTTCATGCCTGTAATACTAGCACTCTAGGAGGCCAAGGTGGGAAGATCACTTAGCTCAGGAGTTTGAAACTAGCCTGAGCAAGTCTGAGACCCTGTGTCTACTAAAAATAGAAAAATTAATCAGGCTTCAATGGTGGACACCAGTAGTCCCACCAGTAGTTGGGAGCCTGAGGCAGGAAGATTACTTGAGCTCAGGAGTTAGAGATTGCTCTGAGCTAAGCTGACACCACGGCACTCTAGCCTGACCAACAGAGTGAGACTGTCTATTACAAAAAAATCTTTTTTAAGATATCACAAATTACCCTCTGAGAAAACCATATGGTTCACACTCTGCCAATGTGAGGGTGTACATTTCATTACATCCACACTGGCCATGGATATTAACCCTTTCATTGGTGCGAAAAAAGCATCTTGTTTTAATTTGCATTTCCCTGACCAGTGCGAGTCTGAGTAGGGGGCAGTGCTCCCACCTGGGACTCTCCTCCGTGGTGTTGGGGTACTGCCCCTTCACTGCTGTGTCATCCATGGTGCTCAGCACAGACCAGTGGGTAATGGTGCAGTGGATACTGGGAAATGATGGCAGAGTCAGGGCACTGTGACTTTTGCAGTCCTACATAATGAAAGTATGTCCAGAGACCCTACATAAATCTGTGGTGTCTTCTTAGTCCTCCAATATTTAATTGTGAATATTGGACCTTCCATCGGAGCTGTATTATCTTTTAAGCCTTGAGGGGAAAAAAAAAGTCAGGAATCTTTGACTGGCCTAGGGAGTAATTCTTTAGTAACCGGAAGAATGACTGTAATGCCTGGTCAGGCGGGAATGTTTCAGAACAGGTCCTAAGATCCTGGAAAGCAAGTTATTACGTTGGAACTTCTGATAAAAAGACGGAAGTGTAAAAGACCTTTCCAAAGGATCCCACTGTGCAGAGTGGGAGTCTAAGGCCCCAGCTAGAGAAGCGACTGGCTCTAGGTCACAAGGCTGAGTGGTGGTGAAGCTGGGAGAGTAGATCAGCTTCTCATTCTAGGCCAGTGTTTTCCTCAAATCATGGAATTAGAGGACCGACCTCCAAATTCCTCTCTAAGCTCCTCTACTCCTAACTAGAGACCATGACCTTTCCCAGAAGGCAGCATGGAGGGGGCGTTTTCAAACAAAATAGCTCTGGATTCTAATCCTAGTTCAGCCAGTCTAGTTACTTTACCCTTTGATCTCTAGTGTCTTCTCCTTTGGTATTTAATATTACCGGCTTCACAGGATTATATTCCTGCTATGATTATGTACCTCAAAGGATTATGTCAAGTGTAAGTAAGATAAATATATTGTCTGATACGTGCCTGCAGTAAGCACTCAATAAATCATGGCTATTATTTTTCCCTTCTAGTGGAGAAATCAGTTATGGGGGTATTCAGATTAATTTGTCATAGAATAGGAAAATCTAGGTTCAAATTCCACAGACTTAGGTGGATTACACGCCTCTGGCTTTGTTACTTCATTTGGTTTGGCTTGAGTGGTTACCTTCCAAGTCACTCCTTTTAATAAACCACCACTCTGAGCAGAGGGACTGTCCATATCCTTGTTTATCTCCATTTCATAGGTTAGAAATGGCAGAGAAGGAGTTTGGTTGAGCTCAGTGGTTCTCTCAACCTGGGCTGCCATTAGAATTACGTATGGGAACATTTTAAAAAGCACTGATGACTGGACCCCCATCCCCTCCTTTATTCTGATAAAATGAGTTGAGAGTGGGGTCCAGGTGTCATGAATGCTCCCCCGGTGATTCTGATTGAAGTCAGATGTTAGATCCGCTGGTCTCCATCAGGGTTTTTCAATCTTAACATGCATCAGAATCATAGGCTGGGCCTGTGACTTGGCATTTCTAACATGCTCCCATGTGAAGATGGGCTCCCTGGAAAACACTGTGGTGACCACTGAGGTATGTGAACTTGAGTGGACCTCTATGGAATGTTTTCCTTCCCAGCATCCTGTCCCGTCTGATAACAGCTCCTAATGTGTCTTTGGGGAACCGCCCCTCCTCAACTCTTAGGCTATAAGATGTAAGTGTTACTTGCTTCACTCCCCAACTTCAGGGAAGGACCAGGACCCAAGTCTGTACCCTCACTCCACTGAGGGAATGGATGAGCAATGAACATGTCACTTAACATAGTCCAGTGATAGTGCCGGAATTCTGCTGGAACCCCTGAGAAGGGGTGTTAAGCTGGCACACTGTAAGCCTGGAGCTGCTGGTGACCCTCCTGCCTTTGCACAGGGAGAACCTACCAGAGATGAAGCCAACAAAGGAAAATAGAAGAGACTAAGGGAGACCAAGTCCAATGACCCCCTTTATTCCTTGCATCCAGCAAAGCCTGAATCTAGATCTAAATATTTTACTTACATGAAGCAATAATTCCCTTTTTGCTTAAACCAGGTTAAGATGGGTTCTTGTCCTGTGAGCTCAGTGAGTACTGACTATATGGGACATCTCAAGGGCCTTCCCACCCAGAGAGTGTGATTTCAGCTTCTCTTCAGGCAATGATCTTCAACAAGGCAGCATCACTTGGCTCGGCGCCTGTGGCTCAACAGGCTGAGGCGCCAGCCACGTACACCTGAGCTGGCAGGTTCGAATCCAGCCCGGGCCCGCCAAACAACAATGACGGCTGCAACTAAAAAATGGCCGGACGTTGTGGCAGGCGCCTGTGGTCCCAGCTACTTGGGAGGCGGAGGCAGGAGACTCGCTTGAGCCCAGGAGTTGGAGGTTGCTGTGAGCAGTGATGCCATGGCACTCTACCCAGGACGACCGCTTGAGGCTCTGTCTCAAAAAAAAAAAAAAAATTAGCATCACTTGGTTCCATCTCCTGCTTGTTTATGTGGGGAGACTGCAGACCCAAGAGGCACAAGGACTTTCCCCAAGTCGTGCATACAGCAAAGCCAACTGGGACATCAGCCCTTGGCTGTGTCAATAAATACACCCATGGATGGTTGGGTGATAAGAACCAGGAGGCAGTGCCCACATGCTGACTAAGTCTCCTTTTCAAGGACAACCACTGCATGGACAGGGGCTCACTCTCCTGGCATGAAAAAGGATCTTATTGCTATTTCCTTAATGTCTCAGTTTCTCTAACTGTAATTAAAGAAACATTCATAAAAAATGTTGTTCCAAATCCTAAATGGAGTGCATAGACATGGCAAAAAAAAAAAAAAAAAATTGGGTGGGGGGCACAGATGAGCAAAAATGGGAAAAATGAAATCCAATAACCTCATAACCCTGAGCTAGCATTGCCAACATTTTGGGAATGTATTCTTTTGTGTTCATTTGTTTTTTTTGGGCGGGGGGGGGGAGCTGTTGAGACAGAGTCTTACTCTGTAACCTTGGGTGGAGAGCTGTGGCAACATAGCTCACAGCAGCCCCAAACTCTTGGGCTTGAGTAATCCTCCTGCCTCAGCCTCCTGAGTAGCTGGAACTATGGGCATGTGTCGTTTTTTTCTGTTTTTAGTAGAGATAGGGTCTTGCTCTTGTTCAGGCTGGTCTCGAACTCCTGAGCTCAAGCCATCCACTTGCCTTGGCCTCCCAGAATCCTATGATTACAGGTGTAAGCCACTGACTGGCCTGTGTTTGTTTTTTCTACAAAGATTTATAACAGGCAAGGTGGAGATTTTCCCTGAGGAGGGACCCAAACTATCCTCCTGGGGAATGAGTTGGGGCACATCTTGGATGTAAGAAAGAGAAAGAAAAGAGCTCTTTCATTCTCAGGGATTTGTCAGACAAGGCTTTGCAAGCAATACAAACAAAAGAGAAGGTTGTTTTGTTCTTTTCAGAAAGCCAATGGAAGCCTATAGAACTGTACGAAAGACTGGAAGAGCAGGCTTGAGTCAGCAGGAATTAAGAAAACTCTGAAAGACCAAGAAGCAGGAAGCAGAAAAAGCAGTAATTGCTTTTAATAGGGACACAGGTCAGGACGCTATAAATGGCCCCTCCACAACTGCTATTGCAATGAGGATAATGGTCAGAAGCCATTACCTTGTCCTTGCAGAGTCAAAATCCTGGAGAAGATAGCATGTTTGCCACTGACTTACCCGCAAGGTAAGAAGTGGAAGGATCTGACCCCTTTAACTTTAATTAGAGGTGGCTCGGTGCCTGTGGCTCAATGGGCTAAGGCGCCAGCCACGTACACCTGAGGTCGCGGGTTCGAATCCAGCCCGGACCTGCCAAACAACAATGCTGGCTGCAACCAAAAAATGGCCGGGCGTTGTGGCGGGTGCCTGTAGTCCCAGCTACTTGGGAGGCAGA
>CAUYRH010101791.1:0-22101 GCA_963574655.1 Perodicticus potto | reverse complement strand
TTTTTTTTATTAAATCATAGCTGCGTACATTAGTGCAATCAAGGGGTACAATGTGCTGGTTTCATATACAATCTGAAATGTTTTCATCAAACTGTTTAACATAGCCTTCATGGCATTTTTATTGTATGAAGACATTTCTATTCTGCATTTAGTAAGTTTTGCCTGTACCCTTCTAAGATGCACCGTAGGTGTGGCCCCAATTAACCTCCCTCCACCCTAACCTTACCCCTCCCCTCCCACTGCTCTAGTTCTTATAGCTAATCATGTTCACTTCAAATAAAAACAACAAAGAACAAACATTTACAGTAATGGCAAGCTAGAAAATAATAATGTATGACCAGCCTGCTAATCTCATGAATTAGAGAGTTGTTTCTTATTCCTAAAAGTTAAAGGTCTTTAAGAGGAGGAACTTCTACATTGAAAAATGAGTTGCCAAATTTTAAAACTAACATTTTGAAAAGGGACAAAGCAAATACTTGGATTCTAGGAGAGGTTACCCTCTTGTAGCTCAGAAGAATGTGGTGGAATAGTTACTGTCAGTGACTGGATTATGAATTTAATCCAGTATTTAAAGTAAGGCACAACTTCTTGGCATATTTGAAAGGTGTCTTTTTTTATTTTTAGGATTCAGTTTATCTAAAATATATCATACCCTAAAAATTCACCAACTACTCTTCAAAACTCTGAAGTTTAAGTTTGGATTAATTATTTTAAAGCTATGTGGTAATGAATTGCAAAGAATTGTTGAAGAAACTTAACAGAAACTACAGAGAAATAGCTTTGTTATTTAATACATAATCACTTAATTCAGGAAGCACTGACTACCTTCCACGTACAAAACTCTTCATGAAGGTACTTTGAAAACGTAAAGATAATTTAAGACCTAGACTTAACTCTCAAGGAACTTTTTACTTGGCAGAGGAAACAACTGTATAAAGTCAAATATTTACTATATAACTAAAGAACATTCTTTCAGCTCAGCGCCTGTAGCTCAGCAGCTAGGGCGCCAGCCACATACACCAGAGCTGGCAGGTTCAATCAAACCCAGCCTGGGCCTGCAAAACAACAATGACAACTACAACCAAAAAACAGCCAGGTGTTGTGGAGGGCACCTGTAATCCCAGCTACTTGGGAGGCTGAGGCAAGAGAAGCACTTAAGCCCAAGAGTTGGAGGTTGCTGTAAGCTATGACACCACAGCACTCTACCGAGGATGACAGACCGAGACTCTGTCTCAATAAAAAAAAAAAAAAAAGAACTATTCTTTCAGCAAGAAATTATTGCTTATCGACCAAATATGTGAAGGATATATAGGAAAGAACACATTAAATAGAGATATGTAATATTACCAGTGAAAAGTATTCCGACTAAGGACTTCATGGAGCAACATTCAAATGCCTGAATTATAATCATTACCACTCGGGCACCAGAGTGCGTTTATTTCATAGAGGTGTGGCTCTCTGAGGACAAAATTATAGGACCATTCCACAGGGAATTCAGATCTTCTGTGAATGTATAACTTTTTCTTATAATTCAAAGACCTCAAATCAAGAATTTCTTGCAAATGGTTTTTTGACAAGGAAAAATGTACCAAAAGCCAGGTAAAGTAAGATACTGACCTGACCCAGGACTTTTTAAAGTCACTCAATTATTTTTCTAACCTCATATGACTTTCCCATCAGTCTTTTTACTATTCTTTATGATCTATTCTGTAGAAGTCTTCCAGTTTGGGGAGGTAAATGTGAAGTAATAATTTAGTAACTGGGAGATTCTTATATTTCTTATGAAGTTCCTATTGTATCTTTAACTTAAAAAAAAAATGCCAATTCACTTGTCAAACAACTCAGGATTCAACTTAACCTCTACTCTTATCTCTAATGAAACATAACCTTTATAACCAAAATATTCAGTAATACTAGTAAGTTTTAGCATGTAACAGAAAAAATACTATAGGTGAAGATTATTATTATTTAATTTGCCTGAATTAATGGCATTTACCATAAATTCTAAGTTAAATGAAATAAGCAAATATTTAATTATGAGTGACTTAAAAGGTTATGATGATTACAACAAAAGAGTAATAAAGTACAGGCACTTACTCTGTATATAAATCTTCTATCATTGCAACAATAATAACAATAAGAGACACAGCAAATATCTGGCATCCAGAACCAACAAGAGAAGAAAATATCAGTGGGTGGCTTGATGGTCTAAATACATCTCCATGCACCTGCTTCCATCCATACTCATCTCCTAGGTCTCTATCCTGTATGCAGATGTGTATGAATAGAGAAAAGCAAATCATTCAGAATCAAATAAAAATACAGTAGAAAGGTAAAAAATTACACTTGTTAAGTTTCTTCCCTCCAAATTTATAACTATTCAAAGAGGTCCAAAATATTGAGAAACAGTATTTCAAATTTAAAATAATCATTGCCTTAATAACTTAGAATGTTGGATAGGCATGGTGGCTTATGCCTGTAATCCTAGCACTCTGGGAGGCCAAGAACTCGGGAGTTTAAGACCAGCTTGAGCAAAAGCAAGACTCATCTCTACTAAAAAAAGAAAAACTAGCCGAATGCTGTGGTACACAGCTGTAGTCCCAGCTACTCAGGAGGCTAAGGCAAGAGGACTGCTTGAGCCCAAGAATTTGAGGTTTCTGGAGCTATGCACTCTACCCAATGTGATAGAGTGAGACTCTGTCTCCCCCCACCAAAAAAAAACTTACAATGTTAAGATGCTGAGGTTCAGGAGGTTAACCCCTGGTTGTGTTCAGAGAATTTCAAACATTGGAAAAAGAAAAGGTTTGGGAACAAAAAGAAATGGTCAATCTGGTAGAACAGTACACTGACTCTCCTACTATTACTTTCAGGCACTATTCCTGCCATTCACATCACAACTGGGGTTCATATACAACTAGGGGCCAGGCAGACAGCTAAAGAGAAAATTATCAAAACCAGTACTGGATGCCCTAAAAATGTAGAAATGTCCTTTGAAACCTTGAAAATAAGAAAACAGAGGGGGGAAACACTGGATATGTATGTTTTTATTTAGCTGTCTATCGCATTTTTTTTAATTCAATTTTTATCCTTCAACCTGAATAAACAAGGGTTCCTTAAATTGTTTCTGTAACATTTTAACAGTTTCTAAAACAGTGTTTCGTAAGGAAGAAGGTCCTTCAAGATAATCTGTTTTAGGTGAGAATCCTGGTCATATATATCTGAGAAGCACCAAATATTCTGTCTATTTCTATAATACTTCACAACCTACTTTAGAAAATTAAAGTTTTAAATTTTAAACTCTGGGGGTTCAACAAGCCCTCTGGGTAAAGTGCTTGACTACAACTTGAACTTTACCTTAAAAATGAAGACAATGTAACCTAAACATTTATACCTTCACATTAATATGAATTTATTTTTTTTAATATGGAACACTTCACGAATTTGCACGTCATCCTTGCACAGGGGCCATGCTAATCTTCTCTGTATCGTTCCAATTTTAGTATATGTGCTGCCGAAGCGAGCACTATATTAATATGAAATTTAAAAAAATTAAACTCTGTTCACCAAATCTATTTCATTAATAGAAAATACTTACATAAAATAGCCAATAACATTATACAGAACATACTTTTTGTTCTAAAATTTAGTAAAAAACTTAGAAAACAAACCTTTCAAACCTTAATATTTTTACTAAATGTAAAATAATCTTTCCACCCATTCCTTGAATTTTACGTATTATTTAACAGTATTCTAAAGTTACTGATACAGGCCTATACCCTCCTAAGCTTGCTATTTTCTTTCTTAAGTTTGACATAGCCTTAATTGGTGACAAAACTTGTTTTAAAATA
Organism: Perodicticus potto; assembly: GCA_963574655.1. NCBI lineage: Eukaryota > Metazoa > Chordata > Mammalia > Primates > Lorisidae > Perodicticus > Perodicticus potto. Next base: position 18,253 of record CAUYRH010101791.1, on the reverse strand, counting down.
AGAAGAGGTTATGTACATGGTTTATTTACCCCACTTACGGTGAACATTCATGTGTTTTGATTTTAAAAAGTTAATATATTTGATTACAAGGCATGGTCTCAGATTACACTGAGAGTTTACATCTCTCTAAAACCTAAAAATTCTGCTGGACCAGGCTAAGTGGCTCACACTTACAATCCTAGCACTTTGGGAGGCCAAGGCAGAAGGTTCACTTAAGGCAAAGAGTTTAAGACCAGGCTGGGCAACATAGTGAGATCTCGTCTCTACAAAAACTTTTTTTTTTAATTAGGTGGGTGTGGTGGTATATGACTAGTTCCAGCTACTCAGGAGGCTAAGGTGAGAAAATCACTTGAGCCCAGGAGTTTGAGGTAACAGAGAGCTCTAATCACATCACTGCAGTCCTCTAGCCAGGGTGACAAAATGAGATCCTGGCTCTTAAAATAAACAAAAAAAACCACCTAAAAATTCTGAAAACACACCTGGCCAGAAAGTGTGATCTACATTCTAACTTTCAAAAAAACACTGAGTTAAACTGTTTTCATACATTTCATGTAAAATGTTTGCTCACCATATCATCCATTTCTTCTTCTTTACTGTACCGGGCATAATCTTTCCGTAAAGTTCTCATTAAGATCATTGAAACTAGGCCCACCAAAAAGATCACCATCATAAAAGAGTTGAAAATTGAAAACCAATGTATCTAAAATAACAGAAAATGAAAGGTTACCAACATGAAATATCAGTCACAAAACTCAGGGGTTTCATGACATCAACTAGATGTTAATGCAAAAAAACACAGTATTTTAAAATCTAGTAGCTAAAAGTCCAAACTTAGACACTTTGGGGATTAGTATTCATTATGCTAACAGATTGGCTTTCTTTATATACACTGAAAATGTATCATGTACACAAATTTTTAAAATCAAACTTATTGTATGAATAAAGTACAATTTAACTATAATGATATACACTGTAAAACAGTATGAAAAAAATGGGCCTGCAGTGAAATAGGCCTGGATTTTAAACACAGGCTCTACTAATTTCTGGCTATGTGATCTCAGTTTTCTCATTTGAAAAACAGAGGAAATAATACTTATGATGTAAGTTATTTTTAAGGTTTAATAATAAATATATATGCTAGTTCCCTTTTCCCTAATGGAACAACAACCTGAAAACCTCCTTAAAATACCAAGACCAAACCATCACAGTTGGCTGGCCTAGACTTAGGCCGTACTGTCCTGAATGATTTGCTTCACTTGTTTCCAATTAGCCTAGCATCTCTACCCTGTCACCATCATTATTTGGTCCTTTCAAAATTAACCACTCCTGGTACAGAGAATAGTGAAAGGTACCCTTTAGCTCCTCAAAGTTCTTGAGGCCCTTGGCTTTGACTTTACCCACACATTAGTCACAACATTACGTCTAGGTTCTGATTCATAATCACTAAGTACTACTATTTATCTGAGTGCACTTCAGAACCCAGTGCATATGACCTGAACTGTGCCTGGGACACTGCTCAGTTATTCCTTTATTTATATTTTAAATCCCAAAAAGGCCTAGCAACAGTTTCACAATTTCTCCTCTCGAGGTCCCAACACCACCCTTTCTCCTGCCTTCACTTCAGCTGGTGATCCTTTCTACCATCTAGCAGGACACAAACTTTCTACACTTATCCTTTCACACCTCTTGTCAATCTCCTAGAAGCTGTTCCTCCTCTGAAATCCATATTGTCTATAGGCTCTAGATTTCATTCACTCTTTGAGGTGTCTTTTCCCCTCTCACCAACATTAGCATCTCCAAAAATCCTTGTCTATAATGGTATGACTTCCCTGCAATCATCATAAGGTTTAAACAAGACAATAAAAGTAAAACATACAATATATGGTACATCATAAACACAAAGTAAAATGTATTAGTAGCACAATTATTATTTTTTAAAGTGCTTGCTTCATCTTTTGTCTTCTCATTCTTCTGATCCTTTCACTTCCCTTTTAATGCCTATGCTTTTCAAACAAGACTACATGTACCATTCTTTCCCTCACTTCCTTAAAAACACAATATGATCTCACTTTAGCCCCACAAGATTTCTCTCAAAGGCCTATAGTGACCTTCTAAACAGATTCTGTGGTCAATTACCGACCTCATTCCCCTTGATCTCTCTGCCACATCTGATCTTTTCTGGCACTACACTATCCTGCTTCACTGACTACTTCTCCTCTTTCATCTTCAATGCCGGCTCCTCCCACCTTGTGTGAACTTTTCCAGACGCTCCAGTCTCTACTCTGATGTGACTTCTTTAGGCTCTCAGAGCTTTTAACTAGCACACCAGTGATGATGATGATGATGACACCCTCCACCCATCACCACACCCCAAATCTCTAGCATTCTTTCTCACTCGTGTTTTTAGACTTTTGCTACTACAGTAATTTCTACTTGAATGTCTTTCTGGAAATTCAGACTCAGACTGCCCTAAAAGTAAACTCAGAATATTTATTCCGCTTCGCATATAACAATCGCTTCTGATTCCTTCTGCTAATGGAACTAACATTTGGTGTGTATTCAAATTTAAAAACAAAAGTTAGAGGGGAAAAATATACAACGTATATTCTCTTCTAGTCAAATTTATCACATTTTGAAAGAAAATGTTTTATATAGTCACCATTTAGTAATAAGAAAGATAGACCTAAAATGCTAAAATTTCTAACAATGCCCTCTGTTCTTTTCTAATCTAAGATATAAACTTTAAATCAATACCTGTTACAATATGGTACTAACTTGACATTTTATAACATACATTTATTCTAAAAGTTATGAAATTTTGTGTGATTTTGAAATTTTATTATACCAAGAAAAGCATTTCTCAGAAATAACAAAGAAACCCCATGTTACAAAGGGCTTTACTAACCCTACTAACTGCTGCACTCCAGCACCCCCTAGTGTCGCTGATCTTGAAGCACTACGCTCAGTCATAAATTTTAGAACATAACTGGAGATAACTGACTATACCACTGAGCACCTGCTGTGTGCCAGACCCTAGGTTTTTATATATCTAGTTCATCAAAATGAAACTTCCCAACAACTGCAAGATATTATAATCCTTGTCTCACTATTAAGAGAACAGAAGCTGAAGAACTGAGTCATTTACCCAAGTACAGTAAGTAACTGGCAGAGCCAGAGTCTGAACTCAGCTCTAGCTTGTCTGCCTGTGCCTTTAGTCACTGCATTAGAAGCAACCCCCACACTTACACAGCAGACCCCATCCTCTCCCGCCTAGTTAAGCAAAATGCTGAGTAATTCTCCCTCTTTCTCCCGTACCATGAGTTTTTCATTTTTCATCAAACCTCATCAACATATGATGTTTTCCTCACATCTTTAAAACAAAACAAAACAAAACCTCCTAACTCTTGACACCATCTACCCCACTGGCTACTGCACCATTTCTGTGCTCCCTTTAGCAGTCAAACTCTTCACAAGTCTATACTTCTGTCTCCATTTGGATGGTATCTTCATTTCCATATTGAAACTCTAGCAGGGTAGAAAACCTAAGGCCTTGGGGCTGCATGTTGCCTTTTGGATCCCCGAATGTGGGATTTGACTAAATCCAAATTTTACAGAACAAATGCTTTTAATAAAGAGATTTTTTTCTGTGAAGTTCAGATTCAGTTCAGAGGTCACACTTGGGGACCTAGAGAGCTCCCACCTGTGGCCTTGAAGCTACAGGTTCCCCATCCCTGCTGTGCCACCCTTCTTAATTTTCCTATCAACCCCAGGAAGTCTGGCTGGCTCTAACTTCAAAATATATTCACGATCTAACATCCTCTCATCACCTACACTGCTACCACCCTGGTCTGAGCGACCTCACCTCTTTTTTTTTTTTTTTTTTTTTAAGAGACAGAGTCTCACTTTGTCGCCCTTGGTAGAGTGCTATGGTGTCACAGCTCACAGCAACCTCTAGCTCTTGGGCTTAGGCGATTCTCGTGCCTCAGCCTCCCAAGTAGCTGGGACTACAGGTGCCTGCCACAACATCCAGCTATGTAGCTGGCGTCATAACCATTGTGCTATGGGTGCTGAGCTTACATTCCTTAATTTTTAAATCCCAGGACCCTGAGGAAGATTAGAAGTAATGATAGGTTCTGGTAGGGTCTATGCAGAGAACCTAGCACCAATATAAAAATTTGAAACCACAAAATGGTTTATGGGCCATCTCAAAACTAGGGGATAAATAAACTTCAGAATTTTAGTTTAAAAGATTAGATAAAAATGAAAGAAAAGGTAGTAATTAGAGAAGAAACTCCTGAATATATATCTCCTATGCCTGTCTTTTTATCTCCATCCTTGGAGGGAACCACCAAAATAAAGTATGTTGCTTGCTATACAGAACTAAACTACCTGTACAAAACTAGCACCAATGCCACTATCTTATGAACTGAGATTCAGTTTGTATCTGTTTTATTGGGGGGGGGGGGTTAGGAAGTGTGGGTGGCATTTCTTCCCATCCTTGATGTTTCTTTCTACATGGAAGAACTTCTACTAGCAAAAACTCCTGGCCTCAGCCACTCTCTCATTCTGTCCTTCCTTTCCAGAGGATGCACACATTCTGTTTTTTCTCCACACTGTAGGTTTTACAAGGGCAGGTGCCCATGTAGGGAATACAAGCCATATTCTCCCAAATTAGGCTTATCAGTGATATTCTGGCTTTTTCTGTGCTGTATTCTTCCTTGTATCTCTCTTAATTGATTTAAACTCGAGGCATGAAAAAGGGAGCGTTAGATTGCTCCTCTAAAACTCCACATCGCCCTCATGACTTCAAGTTCACATGTGAGATCACTAAATCCTGAAATCCACAGCCCTCAACACAATGCCCTGCATAAGGCAGATACCCAGTATTTGTTAGACTGATTGGTGCACATACTCAGTATCTTAATATACACGCACTATTTACCTACCCTATGTTGAAAGAAGGACGGATCAAGATATTTGTCAAACCGATCTTCAAATTTTACGTCTGACTTTTTCCATTTTACCTGAAAACAAATTATTTCATTTAAAAATAAAGGCCAGTAAACAAATACTTTGATGACAAAACTCAGAGCAAAATTTAGACCTATTTACATACTTAAATTAACTACAGAAATTGGTAGAATGTCACTGACAATATGAGAAATTGAAACAAGTATGATAAAACTAACCAACGTTCCTCTGGGTAGTAAAAACCTTCAACTTTCCTTAGAGGGATCACTTCCAAGTTTTTTTTTTTGCACTTTTTGGCTGGGGCTGGGATTGAACCCACCACCTCCAGCATATGGGGCTGCCACCCTACTCCATTAAGCCACAGGTGCTGCCCCACTTCAACTTTTTAAGGACTATTTCCTATTACTAACTTACATTTTGTGGCCTGATAAATGCAATAAAGCACAAGCTCACATCTTTATTTTTAGGTTGTATTACTTATCTCACAACTATCAAATTTCTTTATCAGTTCAGTTATACAAATATGATCTGCACTAGGTACACATGCATAAAGCTTAAAAAACTTTCAAAATTGGCTACTAGCAATGGACTCACTCCAGTAGGATTAAAAACAGCTAACAAAGAAAGAGGGCTACTACATTGTATTTCTCTCTCCTTTCCACTATTTTTAAGCCTAAGAGAATACAATTAGCTTGACAGTTGCTGAAGGGGTCTCATAAGTTCTCACTCTGCGGGTATGTATTACTCCAACTGACAAAGCAAGCCATTGGTAACTATGCCTTATCCAGCAACTGTCAATACAGCATCAACTCTACCTGTAATAGTAAACAGGAAAGAGAAACAGAATGAAGTATTACATGCTAAAAACGTAACCATGAACATACATGGTTGGGTTATTCTAACTACCCAGTTATAATACAAACTTTGTTAAAACAAATGGTAGATCTTGCAAATGCTTAACCGGTATCTAATACTACAGATCTGAAGCAAATCTCCTTGTTTTCAGGAAGTTTACTTGGGTAAACTGAGAAAATACAGTTTTAATAATAATCTGTTGCATCCCATTTCAAGCTACATTTTCATTAACAACACACTTAATTGTTGATTTCAGGTTACAAATACTACTTCCTCCGTACAAGTATTTTAATACTTACTGAATATGACATCTGTATTTTAGTATTTGGAACTAGTTTCACCTTTCCTTCACTAGTTAGATTAACATCAACAATTCGATTTCCATTAAAACCTATTTCAAGTTTTTTGTAGGTCCAAAGATAATAATCTTCTCCATTTTCATCTGCCTCACCAACAATACCTTCAAAAGAAAAAACACTTTATACAAGATAATATCATTTAATATTTAAAATACTAGAAGTTAAAAGCTCATTGAAAGTACTTTTTATTTTTAAAAAGCAATATTACTATTATTCTTCATGGTTAGAATAAGGCGAAGTATAAGTTGGACTCTTCATTAGCTACTTAGCACAACACACCATTGATCATACCACAGTGAAAAAGTGATGAATAGCTCAGTATAAATTATCACCAATTTGATCCTCAAGTTCATGTTCTGTCATCAGTATAATTTTCTTATAACAATTAACACTTTGTATGTACATACTTCCTAATATCTCAAAATTTCAGGCAAGTGCTATATCACCATCTGTCAAGGTTACCCAGCTACTAGTGGTCAAACCAAAATTAAAACCAAGGTTTCCCAAGGCCCAGTCCAGTACTTTCTCTAATAACCTATGATCTACCTGTTCCTCATGAGACAGATGCACACATGTATATACAGGTACCCAAACTAAACTCTCTTTTTTACACCTCAAGTACTGGACCTGTCCCTGCAAAGTCATAAAAATGAAAGGAACACTGAAGGTAAATGGTAATGAGGCAATAGTTTAAAATGACCATTTTTATCATGACTTGGGATACTGGAAGGAAAAGATCCACAAAATGTAAGCGCAATAGGTGGGAACTGAGAATCCAGCCCTTGAATCCTCAAACTATTGAGTGCTTATCTAATGTTCCTTACCTAACTAAGCCCAGATACTTCCCAAGAGGCTTACAGTCCTTACGGCTTTCTCCCTGTGGTCAATGCATCCCATTAAAGTATTAGGGAAAAAAATGATCATTTCTTATTTGGTTGCTAAACAAAGAGACTCTAATTGGTATAAATTCAAGAAGTATAGTTTTGTTTTGCTGGGGTGGCAGAGGAATAATAAAATCCTTCTAATAATTAATTTTTAACATTTTTATTTTTAAATATAACTCATAACCAATAATAATTAATTTCATTAAGGTTTATTTACCTATCTACTCTGAAAGCCAAACTTTGGAAATGACAACATAATCAAACCAAATAAGCAGCTCTTCTCGGAGGGAAGGAGTGAGGGAGGTGGGGTCTTGGTGTGTGCTACACCTTTTGGGGGCAAAACACGATTGTAAGAGGGACTTTACCTAACAAATGCAATCAGTGTAACCAGGTTTCTTGTACCCTCAATGAAACCTCAACAATAAAAAAAAAAAAAGAAGCCCTTCTCCAAGAGGCTTTTAAAAGACTCTGAAACCTTTACCTCAAGAATTCTGATAAGGATTCCCCATGGTTCAGACATTCTAGGACATCCAAAAGTATCTCCCCAAACATGGCAGATCCTGAAATCCCAGGGCTAAAAAAGACTTATTTTAACATAGGAAACCACAGTAGCTAAAGAGGTTAACAGCAATGACTGAAAAAAAATCTAAAGATCCTGACAAAAAACCTATAAGCACTAGAAAAGAATAGGGGAGGAATCTGCTCTCTCACCAAAAACATAGGAAGCCCAGACCAATGGATTCTCCTGAACTACAGATCCAGAAATTTTGAGTGAATATGTAGCACATCTTCCGACTACCCTCAGAACTGATCACAGAAATGTCTGTGTTGCCATAATAGTAATTATCATCACCTGTATGAAATACTACTGCATATGCTTAATTAACATGCAACACGGTAATGATGTATACAATTATCTTTTGAGGTTAACTTTCTTACAGATTTGATTTTAGTATAATATTAAATTCTGATCTGATATGCTCAGACTTTCATAGTTTACTGCTCATGAGCATAGGAGTCTGCGAACAATTTTAAGAATTAGAAGAAACATTAATTACATACAACAGCAGATATCCACAGACAAAACAGAAAAAGAAAAAAGTGATCAAACATGCTGACTACGCTTTGCTTTTTAAATAGTTTAGTCAAGTCCAACACAAATCAGTTTTGGACTATGCATAAATTTGCAAAAACTATGCCATACCTCTTCTCCATTAATATAGATAAAAAAGAGAAAAAAACATTAGAAGTTTTTAAATATTAAGAGTTTTAGAAAATAACATTGGAACTATAAAACAAGACATTCAAAAACTATCATATCTGAAAACTATACCACATATTACCATAGTACCACATAAGAAAAAGGCAGAGTTAAACTTTGAAATCCTAGTCACTTTAATTGTATTTTCAAAAACAAGTTAAAATCAAATAGGAGAAAAATGGGAGCAGAAGGATTTGTCAGATTGTTCCAAGTACCTTTCCTTGATTCTGAAAAATTATACTGTTTAAAGTTTTATTTGGGGGAAGTTTCATTTAAGCTTGGCAATGTCAAAAATCCTTCAAGTAACATGGCAGTACAAAATTGGTATTAAAATCATTATATGGACAATAATAGTAAAAAAACATTTATAGCATGATGCAGTACACAATCTCCAGAAGAGTCATTGCATAAATGTTACTCATTATGGGAATTTTCCCAAATCTTAAATACAACATATAGTACTTACCCCATATTGGTAAGTCATCTATATACATTTGGTACCAGTAGTGATTTTTGATGGCATACACAAATGCATCTCTCTTATCTTTATCTAAGTCAATTTCACAGTAAGTGGCTGGCATTACATCATCTGCATAAAATAAACATTGCATATTAGCCTACTTGCTTGCAAAATAGTTACAAGAAAAGTAACAGAAGAAAAAAGCCAACACTTCCTGAAGTTAAAATTTCTATTCATAATACTTGAATCTGGGTGATAAATATATGAAGGTCCTGTATATTATTCTTTCCTCTTTTGTGTACCATTATGATTTTTTATACTGAAAGAACTGTAATCATCATTATTTTCAAAGATTACCTTAAGTGAAATCATCCTATATTTATATAAAGAAAATTACACAAGAACATTTACAAAGTAAATTTAAATTGATTTCAAAAAATAAAAAATAAAAATAAAAAACTTCAAACAAGTAAGTTTTCATTTAATATACAAAAGTTCAAGAACATGATCCTAAATAGAGATAATTTCTAGCTATAAGATCTCTGAGATAAACATTCATTTTAAACATTCTTAGAAATACAAGTCACTAGAGGCCACAGATTCTATAAAAAATCCCAGTGACTATTTATAATTAGGAAGATTAAGAGGCAAAATTCTAACCACCAGGTATTATTATTTATAAATTACCTGAAAATCCCCTAAAGATGAGTCATTTCCACTCCTGGCTGCTTTCAAAAATATTGCCATGATAACGAAATTCTGTTCAGATGGTCCCCAAACTTATAAACCTAGCATTTAAAAAATGTGCTTATATTTCTAATAAAACAAAATCCAAAAAGTCTGCACTCTAGACGTTAATCAAAAGGATTAAATTATTTTGGTATATGGTAGAAGTATATTACCCAAGGGACTGTAACAAACTGGTCAACATACAAAAGTGGTCAACATAAGAAACTAAGCCTCCTGTGTGAAAATTAGGTCAGCTTACGGAGGTGGTCAATGTAGGTACATGGTCAATGATGCAGGTTCTACTGTATTACTAAAGTAATTAGAAAAAACTTAAGAAACCAATCTTAAGAGTGGGCACAATGGCTCATGCCTATAATACTAGCACTCTGGGAGGCCAAGGCAGGTGCATCAATTGAGCTCAAGTGTTCGTGACCAGCCTGACCAAGAGTGAGACCTCATTTTTACTAAAACTAGAAAACTGAAGCAAGATCACTTGAGCCCAGGAGTTTGAGGTTGCTGTGAGCTATGATGCTATAGCACTCTACCCAGGGTGCTGAGTAAGACTCTTGTCTCATAAAAAAAGAAAGAGAAAGAGAAAAATAAGTTAATTAATCTTAAAAACAAGAAAAAAAGCAAAGGTTTGATTTTAAGTTCTATACTATCTTTGGCCCTCAATATTGGTTATTTAGAAGCTGAAATGTTGGCTTGATGCCCATAGCTCAGTGAGTAGGGCGCCAGCCACATGCACCAAGGCTGGCAGGTTTGAGCCCAGTCCAGACCTGCTAAACAATGCCAACTGCAATAAAAAATAGCCAGGCATGTGGCGGGCGCCTATAGTCCCAGCTACTTGGGAGGCTGAGGCAAGAGAATCACATAACCCAAGAGTTTGAGGTTGCTATGAGTTGTGATGCTATTGCACTCTACAGAGGGCGAAATAATGAGACTCTGTGTCAAAAAAAAAAAAAAAAAAAATAGAATCTGAAAAGTATTTTTCCCAAAGAAACATTACTAAACTTCTTAAATATTGATCAAACCTCTTAAACATAAACTATACCTTAACCATGAATTTAATGGCTACCTTCAATATTGTCTCTATACTAAGTCACAATTCAAGATACCCATCAATACATCTCCCCGACCCTCAACAGAGAAAACAGCTTCCCCTTATTATACATCAACCCAGTGCAGGTGTCCCAAAATGACAGCAAACTCTGAAGTCCCATGGAAGAAAGATGGAGAAATATTCTCACCTTCAAAGTAGGAAAGTAATCTGACTTCCTACAACAATGACTCCCACACAGATTTTCTTTCTACCTAGGCCCCTGTAGGCAGCAAGAAATTTAGGGTTTTCATAATGGTAAAAACTGAAGCAGAGCAGTGAAACATGGGAGGGTAGGAGAATGGCAGCAAGAAGTTCTGTAATGGGGTCTCCATGGAATGTGATAATAAACAAAAGGCAGCAGGCAATTGCGGCTATAGAGGCACAGGCAGAATAAAGGAAGGTGCTGACAAAAGGGGCAGCAAACAACTCCAGCCTCTGCGGGAGACCTCACAGCTACCTCTGCAAAGCCATTGAAATATATATGACATTTACCTGTATAAAGTTTTTAAAAATTCCTCAGTCTGAACTTTAGTTCAACTCTCTGCTTCCTAACTGATCTATCATCCCACATACCTTGTCCTCCCTTGGCATCTGAGCTTTTTTCCTCATGCTATTAACTCTACCTCAAATGTCTAGCCTAAAATCTCTCTTATCCCCATCCCCTTTCCTCCACAAGTAGTTCCCGATTCCCCGCACCTTTTACCTCTCACCTCCCAATGACTGCCACTTTCTCTGAAGTCCTCTGGCTTTTTTTCCATATCTGCCTATGGCCTATAGGCCTGTACCACTTTCTACCTCACACCAGCACCTTAGTAACTCAAAAGCACCAGTAGATTTTGAAAGTTTTGCCAATAACTGATTATATACTCTTTATCCTCAGATATACCTGTGTCAGTACCTTGCGTAGACTAGGCACTAAACAAAAACAAAAAAAGTCAACAATTTTTAACAGCATAATTAAAAAAAAAAAATCAAAAAAGAAAATGACTAGATAAAATGTGCAATTGGGTATATACCTTAATACAGGCATCTGTGTATGAATTACTATGTGTGTGTGTGCGCGTGTGTACAGAAGGAGAGAATGCTAAATCTAAACAAATGAAATTTTGCAGGAGAGTCTTTCAGAATTGACAAAGAGATCTTGAAGATTATCCTTCCTTAATATAAACTCCGGAAAAGCAATGCTACTGTAAAAGGAAAACCCTATCATTATGCCAGGCTGTAAAAAGAATGCTGGTCATATTTTAATGAAATTCCTCTTCCAGGCATGTAGACAAATACAAACATCATAAATAACTAAAGAGTCTGACTGCCCAATCCAAACAACACTTCTCTCAGGAGGGAGGGCCTTTGAAGATAACGAATACAATGTGTATGAATATGCTGAATCATTGTTCAGTATTCTACATAACTAGCAAACAATCTGAAAAAATATGCTACCACAAATCACTGCTTTATAATTATAATAGGATATACCTTTCTTATATGGAACATACACCAAGGTATTCTGAAGACGCAATAGAGATTTTACCAACGTAAATACTTTTTGTGGAAAAAAAATAAAATCGAAGTTGTAAAGTGGCAAATGTTAACAATATCTGTCAAATAGAAAGCCAAGTTAGGTAGATTCTGGAAACCACACACCAATAGTCTATCATCAATTCCCAATCAAACTCCAGACTAATAATTAAACAGGCAATAAAAGGATTGAGAAAAAAATGTGATACTATAATTATTCATGAATTCTCTCAGAACACATCATGCCACACTTTGTTTACTTTCTCTTGTGATAACATTACTAAATAGGAAAAAGAGCAAGACTCTCCCTCAAACTCAGCAGCAGTTGGCAAAGTCTCATGAAATCAATATAGACAAATAGGGAAATGAGCAGAAAGGTGAGCTCCAGTATCTATTAGCTATATGAATAAAAAAGCAAGTTATTTAACCTCGATTAACCTCAGTTCCCTCAACTATAAAACAGAGATAACATCTATCTCCTTCCCAGAGGTGTTTTAAGGATAGAAAGTGCCAACAAATTTACAATGTTCTTAAATATCCTTCTTGGACCTCAGATCCCTTGAGGATCCAATGAAAGTCATATCTCTCTTGCACCCCCCCAACCCCTGCCAAAATGCACATTCACATAAAATTAAGTGTGCAATTTCAGAGAGTCCATGGATCCCCGAACCCACAGCTCCCAGCTGAACCCTGTATATCCAGAGCTTACAACAGTGCCAGAACACAGTAAGACATTTGATAAGTGTTGAATAAATTTTTTTTTTTTTTTGAGACAGAGCCTCAAGCTGTCACCCTGGATAGAGTTCTGTGGCATCACAGCTCACAGCAACCTCCAATTCCTGGGCTCAAGTGAGTCTCTTGCCTCCGCCTCCCAAGTCGCTGGGACTACAGGCACCCGCCACAACACCCGGCCATTTTTTGGTTGCAGCTGTCATTGGTGTTTGGTGGGCCCGGGCTGGATTCGAACCCGCCAGCTCAGGTGTACGTGGCTGGCACCTTAGCTCGCTGAGCCACAGGCGCCAAGCCGATAACTGTTGAATAAATTAAGGGAAAACAAGGACTAGAAAATTCAGTATATTCATGGTTAATTAAACTACTATATGAAAAGTACAGATTAAGTGACCAACCTGACTAGCAGTATAAACTGTACAATTTTTCCTAAATGACTATGTGGTTATTATGGTTCTCAAGAACTGTCTTAAGTACGTTTATACCCTTTGATACAATAATTCTACTTGTAAGAACCTATCCTAATAAAAGATTCAGAGATGCATCAAAATACTTATGTGCAAGGAAAGCCAAATGCACTGTTATTCTGAAAAGCAGAAAAAGAAAAGAAGGATGGTAGGTAAGGTAAGGTAAGGAAAGGAAAGGAAAAAAGGATGAAAGATAACACCAAAATATCCTATACCTGGGAAATGGGGAAAAATTACAGTATCCAAGTTACAGAATACTATATAGCCACATTTTAAAAGGAGTAATTAACAATATAAGGACAAACTTAGGAGAAAAAAGCAGAATAAAAACTATACAGGCTGAGAAGAGAAGACATGTGCCTGTAATCCCACAGCTTTGGGAGGTCCAAGTGGGAGGATCACTTGAGCCTAGAAGTTGGGCAATACAGCAAGACTCTGTCTCAACAAAAAAATTAAAAAATAAAATACATATAACTTATTAAATGAGTTAGAATTGCTTAGAACAGCACCTGTTAATTAAGCACTATACAATGGTTAAATAAACTTTAAAAAAAAAATCATACTCATAACATGAACTCAATTTTTACATACAATGTAATGAACAGAAGAAAAGAAAGACTGAAGAAAATACAACAAAATGTTAGTAATTATTAATATATCCAAGTGATTTTTTTAATATTTTTCTATAATTCCTAAATTGTGTACACTGAACCTATGCCACTGTTAAACTCAGGAAAAAAAAAAAATATATACACACACACACACACACACACACACACACACTCGGTTGAAAACAAAGATAGAAGTCAATCTGGGTGAGAACAATGTTATCGCTGGTTTGAATAATACTTTCAATTTACAGTTAACACAAGGTATAAGAAATCACTAATAAGAATCGACAAATTTCAGAATCAAATTATTTGGCCTGGCTAAAACCAACAGGACAAAATAAATGCATCAACTTTCCGGATTTCCAATTAAACAAGGCAGATTTAATCACAAGTATGTTTCTTCTCCCTCCTCAAGCCCATTAAAATGTCAGTAAAGAAATAAAAAGGACAGAAGTCCGCAAAGACAAAAAGATGACAAGAGATTTCAACAAATTTTTGAAAAAATGGAAAACAGGGATAAGATGACAACACAACAGAGAAAAATATAACAGAAGACATAAGGATATCACAGAATCCAAGAGATACTCTGAACTTGAAGGCACCATAGACCTCAAAAGATAGGGGGATAGTTGTATGGGTAAACACACAGAGGAACTATACACAAACATGTACACAGAGAGACTGGATGCCCAGTCCCGCCTCTATGCATCAGACAGCTAAATGCTCTACCCTCGTCTCAACCTCTGCCGGAAACAAGAGAAGCCTTCCTTTAGAGAACTTAAATCAGAGAAGTTCCAGAATCAGGGACAGCAGCAACAGACTAAAAACAGTGTGGGGAGACTACCTTAAGTAAAAATCTTCAGGTTGAAGGAGAAGACAAGCCACCCCACAAGCCTTTATCCTCACCCTTTGCAATGAGGCTTATGTCACCGAGGCAGATATCTAGAGAGAAATATTGCATAGTGAGGATGAGAAAAGCCAAGATTGAGACTCACTGAACAAGAAACATATAAGCTCTAGGCAGCCCTTGCCATTTCTTATCTGCATGCAGTACTCTCATCTTACCAATTCACTCCAGGGAAGAAATCCTTGTAAAATAATTTCATCCCCCTGTTAAGATGAGATAGTCAAGGAAGAGAAAATTCAAGGAAGATCAATAAACTAAATGGAAGGAAGGAAACCTCTAGAAGTCACTTTTTTTCCCTACAATTAACATCCCTTATTATACTACAGGAATTCTCAAATGGGTGCGGGGGGTGAGGGGGTGGAGGGGGTGGTGACCTCCCCTGGTTAAGAATTACTATTCCAGATCATCTAATGATCATAACGAACCAATTATCATGAGAACAAATAGGCACAAATGGTCTGGGTGCTTGACAGTTTATTAAAAGCTTACTATGTCTTAATAGCTAAGGATGCAACAATGGTAAGAATGCTACTGCAATAAGCTAAGGCAGCAACTTGGGGATAAATCAAATAGCAATCAATAAACTAATTTATCATTTTGTAATGTCTGACTTGTACAAAATCAAGCTGGAAGTACACACCCCACATGATGTACTATTAGTATTCATAACAATTACCATTTTTTTAATATAAACTATGTAACAGGAACTTTGAATAATGCTTCACATGCATTACTTCATTGAAAGCTGACAATTCCATCAAACAGAATTTCTTATACTTCTATGAGATCAAAGAGGTTGAATAACTTTCCCAGGACCACACAAGTAAGCAGAGGTGGAAATGGGATGCATGGAGCCTCTCTCACCCTAAAGCACATGTTCTTTCTACTCTATAAAAGCAAGGTTCTGTCTAAGAGGTACTCTTTAAAATTAGAGAGTAATAAATTCAGGCCTGGTGCAAGGATGCCCAAAGATGTCTGCCCTTCTGTATTTAATGTATTTTCTTTAAATGGTCTCAATACAGGATATTCCTCTAGTGTTAGCATGTAATATTTTTAAGAACAAAAAAAGAAAGTTATACATAAAATCTTAAGTGACAACCATCCTACATTAGATTTAGGCTATCATTAGTGATGTGAGGCTCAAAATAGCCTCTTAGTGATCATTTTATAACATGATAAATTAATTTAGCCTGACAGAATTTTTAGGTTAAAAAGAAGTAAGCACATATGTACATATTAATATTTTATTTTCTGGTTTCACATTTCCAAAATTTTATTTTATTTGAACATATCTTCAAATAATCTTTAAAATCTTTAAAAATCAAATATGTAAGGCATCAAAAATTAACAATATACAGTAAATATTTCTATAGTTCTCAGAGAGACTGAATGTTCTAGTTTCCATTACATTTTTAGTATGCTATGATATACCATGAACAAATCACTTCATTTCTGGGCCTCCATAAAGAAAAATGGATGACATAATCTCTGAGGCGCATCCTACCTTTTAAATGTTATGCTACTATAAATAACACTCAGGAAGACTTTCTAATACATGATCAACTTTACTTTTGAATAGCAACAAGCAAAGGGCTACAGGAGAGAGGGATCATAACTCTAATCAGCATTTACTGTTTCATCTGGACCACTTATTTAGCAGCATATCCATGCTGAACATGAAGAGTTGACAAGATCCTGAAGAACCATCAATTCTCAGGGGTACACCAGGCTAGTTCTTCTTTTAATTTGAAAGTGCTTAGCTTAGTTTAAAAAACAATAAACCCCACTTTTCTAACCCATGAAAACCAACTTCATCTATTTAAATAATCTATTCATCTCAGCCTCTATGATCTAATAAAAGAAGAGAGTTTAACACTGCTGAATGAGTACTCTTCTTTAGTAAATGTGGGTAAGGATTTCAAAAGCTGATGAAATCTGTACATAGTAGCAAAGTAGGGCTCAGGAGTTGTTTTTTTTTTGAGACAGAGCCTTAAGCTGTCGCCCTGGGTAGAGTGTTGTGGCATCACAGCTCACAGCAGCCTCCAATTCCTGGGCTCAAGCGAGTCTCCTGCCTCCGCCTCCCAAGTAGCTGGGATTACAGGCGCCCGCCACAACGCCCGGCCATTTTTTGGTTGCAGCCGTCATTGTTGTTTGGCGGGCCCGGGCTGGATTCGAACCCGCCAGCTCAGGTGTACATGGCTGGCGCCTTAGCCGGTTCAGCCACAGGCGCCGAGCCGGGGGCTCAGGAGTTTTACCTAATCTCTCTTACTGGTTCCTCTTTAATAAACTAGAAATGTGCACAAAATATGGAAAAAGACAAAGCATAGGTGGGGCCTGGTGGGAGGTGGTGCTTGGATCTTGGGGTCAGATCTTCCATTAATGGCTTGATGTGATTCTTGTGGGAGTGAGGGAGGTGTCACTTTTAGTTCCCGCTAGAACTAGTTGTTGAAAAGAGCCTAGTACCTCCTCTTCTCTCTCTAGGTTTTTTATCTCTAGCCAAGTAAATCTCTGCATACACCAGCTCTCCTTCGTCTTCTACCATGAATAGAAGCAGTCTCAGTCCCTCACCAGAAACAGACGCTGGTGTTTGTCCTTTTTATATAGCCTGCAGAACCATGAGCCAAATAAATCTCTTTATAAATTATGAAGCTGCAGGTATTCCTTTATAGCAAAAAAAACAAAGACAATGATTAAATATGGTATCAAGGTTCTCAAAGATCATACATTCCAGTTTATATTTTCTCCTTATTTGTGATTAAATACTTAAATTACCTAATTAATTAAAACTCAAGCACCAAAGCATGTTTACAATGATTCACAAAATTATAGGCCAGGCTGCTGTGGCTTAAGTTTACAACTTAATTTTATAATTAAGCCCCAAGGAATATAATGGGGAAAAAAAGAATATGTGTATAGTATATCTATTTTCAGAAATAACCAAAAAGTCCTAAAAACAAAAATAAAATTTAACAAATAAAAATTAAAGTAAAATTATCTTGTAAATATCTCATTAACATCTTTCACCCCAAAGTACTAAAAATACCAGAAGTCAGTTCCTATTCATCTCATGCATGGAGCCAGAGAAGTCAAAACTGGAGTAAACAACTTTACTAAAATCAATACAGTAAAGGAAATGGAATTAAAATTCAAAGCTCCCCCCGCCAAAAAAATTCAAAGCTCCTGATTACAAGATCCATGCTCTATTCAAAAACCAAGACACCTAATCAAAGATCCTGCAAGAATTCAATTACTCAACCTTCCACTCACTATACAAAAAATGCCTATGCAAGGATACATGTGAAATTTACTAAGTGTAGAATGTAAATGTCTTAACACAATAACTAAGAAAATGCTGTGAAGGCTATGTTAACCAGTTTGATGAAAATATTTCAAATTGTAT
>CAUYRH010101787.1:0-15924 GCA_963574655.1 Perodicticus potto | reverse complement strand
CTCCGGCATATGAGTCCAGCGCCTTACTCCATTGAGCCACAGGCACCGCCCTAATGGAAACATTCTTTTTTTGTTTTTTTTTTTTTTTTGCAGTTTTTGGCCAAGGCTGGGTTTGAACCCGCCACCGCGGGCATAGGAGTCCAGCGCCTTACTCCATTGAGCCACAGGCACCGCCCTAATGGAAACATTCTTTTTTTTTTTTTTTTTTTTGGCAGTTTTTGGCCAAGGCTGGGTTTGAACTGCCATCTCTGGCATATGGGGCCAGCGCCTTACTCCATTGAGCCACAGGCACCGCCCTAATGGAAACATTCTTTTTTTTGCAGTTTTTGGCCAAGGCTGGGTTTGAACCCGCCACCTCCGGCATATGAGTCCAGCGCCTTACTCCATTGAGCCACAGGTACCGCCCTAATGGAAACATTCTTTTTTTTTTTTTTGCAGTTTTTGGCCAAGGCTGGGTTTGAACTGCCACCTCTGGCATATGGGGCCAGCGCCTTACTCCATTGAGCCACAGGCACCACCCTAATGGAAACATTCTTTATAGTTAGCTCCTGCTCTGGAAGAAGTGTCTCTCTTAAGGCACGCAGACCATGTTTAACCAGTGCATTTAAACTGCACTCTGTAAATTCACACTTATATCTTCCAAGTAAGTATGAGCTGATTGAGAACGAGCTCCAGTGGACATAGCTGGGCAGTCAAAATAGTTAGCAGGTGGACAAGTTCAGAAAATGTGAGGGCCCATTTCATCATAACCAGCAATAAGTCGCCCGACACCAACCATATGGTCTCCGGCCATATCGTTGTGTTGGTATCTGGGTCTCTTAAACTAGTTAAAGAACTTGTTCTAATAAAGAATAAAGTAAAATCTTTATCTTCAAATTAAACATTGTAACAAAGGCCTCTGGTTGTTTCCTTAGTTGCTGCCTAATATACCAGAAGAGAAAAAAATAGGACAGTATTTTCTTGGCCTAATATTACAAAATTATTTGACTTTCCGATCCTAGGATGAGTGCTAGCAAAATGATCTCAGTACACATAGAACCTCATTTGCTTTGGACATAAGGGGTCCAGGACTTTTGGGAACATCTAGAACCAATTAAGAAATTTTAAGTCCCTTCTAAAAATGAAGGTTGGATAATTTTCCTGATATTAGGCTTATCTATGCCTGGAATGTGTCAATTGCTTACAAAGGCTAAAGAAAGAGCAACCCAATTACTTAAAGTTATTATAATCTGGCCAGGCATAGCGCCTCACATTTATAATCCCAGCACTTTGGGAGGCTAAGGCAGAAGGATTGCTTGAGGCCAGTCATGCACCTGTAGTCCCAACTGCTTGGGAGACTAAGACTGGAGGATCGCTTGAGCTCAGGAGTTTGAGGTTGCAGTGAGCTATGATGATACCATTGCACTCTAGTTTGGGAGACAGAGTGAGAACCTGTGTCCACATTAAAAAAAAAAAGTTTTCATAATCTTACGTATGTTATATATTATCATATTTCTAATACGTAAGGATTAAGTACCAAAACCCTTTAATATTCATACCCATAAATGCTAACATAAAAAGGATACTGCTTCCAATTAGAGATACAAGACGAGACACAGGCAGTGGTCTGTCAAATACAAATCTGGAATCCAAACACTCTTGGCGCATAAAATTACTAAAAAAGAAAGGAGAAAAAAATTATGGTTTCAAATCACAGACAGCTAACTCAATACATAAAGTAGTTTGATTTCACTTTGTTGTTTTCCTAACATTACATGGATTATATCTATTTTAGGAAATCAGAAAGGAAAGCAATATGTGGCCACACAGATGCATTTCTGTGCCAAACTCTGGGGCCACATGAGGTTCGTAAAAAACACTAAAATATTCCAGAGTTCTAGAAAATCCTTGTCGCAGAGCAAAGAAAACAGAAGACTGAGCAAGAGAAAAAGAGTAATCTCTCTTCTCTTATCCCTCCTACTGTCAGTAAGTTGTCTTAATTCCAGGTCTTGAACAAGTTTTTTTCTTTTCTTCTTGAAAATCAGACTAAAATTTCCTCAATAAAGTATAAGAAATAGAATCTATAGGATGGGACATCTTTACATGTTCCTCCCATTGTTACTTCTATTTGTAAGCAGCACTCTGGAAGAGATATTAGACACTGGAGAGTTTCACTGTTAATTCTGAAAATCAAGAAAAGGAAAAAGGACATAACAAAATCCCAAAACCAGAGATGTTGGCGTGGATGTGGAGAAAAGGGAACACTTTTATATTCTAATAATACAAACAGGTATGGGAAAAAGCCAAAGGAGTAAATAAAATAAAATAAAATATTAAACAAAATAACAACTAAACCAAGTGAAATGGGGGATAAAATGAAGAAAAATAAATGGAGTGACTTAGAAACTATTAAAGATATTGAAAATATGTTGTTAATATAATGACAGGTTGAACATAAAGGATAGGGAACAGTGGATAAAGATAGGGAATAGTAACTTTAAGCAAGACAGCTGTTTTGATTTTATTAACACAGAGCAAATTTATTTTAAGAGAATAAATATTGTCAAAAATGAAAAGATACATCTCATAACAATGCAAGGGATAAGCCTCCTCAGATCAGGCAAGAACGAACCTTTTTCTGTTCTCCCTATTCTGCTTCCTTGCTCAGCTCTCTTAGTTTCTATGTCACATTGCATTAATCACTCTACATACCTTTATCCTGAGTGCTGATTACCTGGTGGAACAATCTTTCATAACTGTTTCGCTTCAAAACTTTTGGCTATTCATGGTCCTTTTCAGTTTCCTTGAATTTCATAATCAATTTGAATAATTCTCATCAAAATAAAATAAAATAACGTCTGGAATTTTGAGATGTATTACATTGTATATAGATATCAATTAGGCATAAATAACATCTTGATGCCATTAAGATTTCCAATACGTTAACATAACATTCCACTACACAGTTTAGGTATTTGGTAATCTCTCTCTAATATTTAATTTTCAAAGCAAAGTTTGGCCTCATATGTTACTGTGTTTATTGTCAGGTATTTGGCGGTTTTGGTATTCGTAATTGAATTATTTTTTGTGCATAGATGAATACGTAATTACATCAGATTTTGTCCCCTGGAATTATTATATTTACTTGTCTGGCTATTGACAGTTTGGTTATAATATGTCTGTAAGATATCTAGATGTGGATCATTTTGAACTTATCCTTCTTGAAGTTCACTTAGCTACTTTTATGTTTTGTATCAAATTTGGGAAGTTTATGGTCACATTTTTTTCAAATATTCTTTCTTCCTCTTTCTCTTTTTACTCCTCTTCTGACATTATCATTGTGCTCATGTTGGTCTCTGTGGCTATTCATTTTTGCTGGAATGCTGCTTGTCCCACAAACTCAGTGGCTGTATTAATTTTTGTTCTTCTTTCTCTCTATTCCTTACACTGGACAGTCTGAATTGACCTATCTTCAAATTCACTGATGTTTTTGTCTTCTTTTGGTTCACATCTGATGCTCAGCCTCGCTAGCGAATGTTTCATTTCTGTTATTATACTTTTCTGCTCCAGAATTCATTTCTATTTGTTTTAATAAATACTTATATATCTCTTTATTGATATCATCTATTTGGTGAAATGTTCTCATACTTTCTTTTATTTGTATACACTTGGTCATTTTTGTTCTTTGAACATATTTCTAAAAATAGCTGGTTTAAAGGCTTGTCTAGTAAGTTCAACAACTGGGCTTTCTTAAAGACGGTTTCTACTGACACCTTTCCTTTGCTAAGGTGGTGAAGAGTATATGAAAACTCTGTACTTTTAAGTCACTTTTGCTGTGAAACTAAACTTGCTGAAAAAAATTCTATTTAATTGTTTAAAATTTAATTATCTGTCTAGAATTTAAGGGCTAAGGAGGGCTTCTATCTTATACCTCTTACATATTCCTTTAATTATATTTTGAAAAGAAACATGGACACTTTAAAAGGTGTTTTCTGATGCATTTCTTTTGGATAAAGTCATTTAAACAGCAACTTAAAATAGGACTTTCAATAAAGTTCAAATCCACCAAGTTTGTATTTTGTGAATTGCCATACATAACTTACAAAGAGATTTCCTTTTTGTTTGTTTGTTTGTTTGCTTTGTTTTGTTTTTTAAGACAGAGTCTCACACTGTCGCCCTCTGTAGAGTGCTATGTTGTCACAGCTCAGAGCAACCTCAAACTTTTGGCCTTAAGCAATTCTTCTGCCTCAACCTCCCAAGTAGCTGGGACTATAGGTGCCCGCCACAATGCCTTCCTATTTTTTTTTTTGTTGTAGTTGTCATTGTTGTTTGGTAGGCCCGGGCCAGGTTCGAACCCACCAGACTCCTTGTATGTGGCCAGTGCCCTACGACTGAGCTATAGGTGCTGTCAATATAAAGAAATTTCTTTAAGGCAATAATTTAATTGACAAAAAAAATCTCTTATCACACACTGTGCATAACCCAAACCTCAGCCATCTCTTCTCTGTCAACCACGGCTACTCAGATGAAACTTTTGTTTTACTTAAAAGGTTGAACCTGAGAAGGAAGATGGAGATGATTTCCAGAGTTACTACATAAAATTATTTAAAATGCCCAGTTTTGATTGCTTCTACATTTTGGTAAACATGAATAAAACTGTTATAAACAACATGTGCAAAATTTTGTGTGGACATTAGTTTTCAACTTCTTTGTGTTGAAAGGACCATGATGGGTGGATCCTACAGTAAGAATATACTCCGTTTTGTAAGAAACTGCCATAGTGGATTTCAAAGTGGATTTACCACGAGGCATTCTTAGCAACAGAGACTGAGAACGCTGCTCTCCGCAGCCTCACCTGCGTTAGTTGTCAGTGGTCTGGATTGCGGCCATTCTAACAGGCATTTTCAGATAATTTACAACATGGGGCATCTTTTGGTATGCTTATTTCCCACCTGTATATCTTTGGTGAGGTGTCTGTAAAGGCCTTTGGCCCATATTTTAAGTGGATTATCTTTTCTTATTGTTGAGTTTGAAGAGTTCCGTGTATATTTATACAGATAGATTTTTTTGCAGATATTTTCTCCCAGCAGGGTCTTTGACAGAGTAGAATTTGGTAGCTAGAATGAAGCCCAGCTTATCAATTTTTTTCCTTTATAACTGGTGCAATATATAAAGTGTCATTGCCAGAACCTGTATTATTTTTATTTTCTTCTGTTGCTTTCCACTCATTTGCTTTATGTGCTGTGAGCCCACTTTCACAGGCCTCAGCAGCTATTTAGGGCTGGCAAACCTTCTGTACCTGCAGTTTTTTACTGTAGGGAATGGGAAATAATCACATGGAGCCAAGTCAGGACTGCAGGGTGGATGCTGAATGGTCATAATCCATGTAGTATTCTGTCCATTATGCTTTAATAAAAAAGTCAGGTGTGGCGGCTCGTGCCTGTAAATCTAGCACTCTGGGAGGCTGAGGCGGGTAGATTGCCTGAGCTCTCCAGTTCAAGGCCAGCCCAAACAAGAGCCAGACCCTGTCTCTAAAAATAGCCAGGTATTGTGCTGGAGCCTATAGTCCCAGCTACTCTGGAGGCTGAGGCAAGAGAAACACTTGAGCCCAAGAGTTTGAGGTTGCAGTGAGCTATCCTGCCTCAGCAGTCCACCAAAGGCGACAAAGTGAGACGCTATCTCAAAACAAAAACAAAAACAAAAGAATATCAGGCAAGAAAACATTTTTTTTTTTTTGAAAATGGTCCTGATTCATATTGTTAAATTCCTTTCTAAAAAATAATTAAAACAGACCGCTTCCAATAGCAATACGTAGCTATATTATCTCAGTAGACAATTATTAGCACAGAGTATTACCATTTTTAAAAATAACAATTGCAAAATCATAAAAGTAATCTTTTTAAATTGCATATCTGTTTATTGATTATATCAAAAATGATTCAGTACATTGCTTTAGTACATTTTATACTCTGATAAAAATATAAGTGGTATTTTATGCATAAATTCTTTCATTTTTGTGGGCATAAAATATCTGTTATTTATTTCATATGAACTGACTAGATTATCTAAGAAATTCACATTTATTTGTTTCTGATGGAAATCAATAGTCCTTCAATTGCTGTATTTAAGTGAATGCAGATTCTTTTGCTCAGACAGATACCATTTGTTTTCATTTATTTCCAGCATTTTGCACACTGCTGCAAGAATATGATTAAGGGAATGTTTCAAGAGTAGTTTGCTGATATTTCTTTGACATCTTAAATGTAAGTAGATAAGAAAGGCACTTTTTTAACATAGAGTAACATGAATACATGCAATATCTTGCTTGGGATGTATGTCTTTTTTAAACAAATGTTCAGAGTCACTTCTCTTATGCCTTTCTCAAAGTTTTAAACATAAAAATTTTAAGTTGAAATGAAAATAGTAAAGGCTCTGCATCTTGTTTCTAAAAAACTTCTCAACTTTAGATAGATTTTTGTGGTGTTTCCTTCATCTGTATAAAGTCTAGAAACAACATCAATGATGTTATTACATCTCTTATATTATATAGGGTGCTCTAGATATTATAGATCACAAAACTAGGAGAAATGGTTAATCTCTGCCCTAGACACTTTAGTTTATAATATACAGTTTTTTTAAAAAAAATACTAGTTTAGAATGGAAGTTAAAACACTAAATGAAACTAATGATACTTTAGAGATATTTTGTAAATATCTTAACATTTAAAATATCAAAATTTAAATTTAAATTTAATTTTAATTTTAAATATCAAAATATTTTAAATATTTTGTCAGGTTAATGTAAAAAGGATTTAATGTATTATCCTCTGAAGACTAAAGATTTCTTAAGATATATAAGAGTAAAATAACCATAACAATATTTTCCTAACCATCTGTAACAATTTGGAGGAAACATTAAAATTTAATATATTTAATAAATATCGAATATGATTGCATGGATTTTAAAACTGCTTTTACTGAAACCATTTCTAGAACAATTTGTAATCTTGTTATTGTACCTCTTAAGCACAACTGCATGAATAGTGAACGTCACACTTTTCCTTTCATTGTTAATTTAAATATGACTATTAAAACTGAGTAAATACCAGAGAGACTAGTATTACTAGAAACCTGGGTATATAATTAACGCTTACTTTATGATTAATGTTTCAAATACCCACTTCCCTGGAATATTGAGGTAAGTTAGAAATTGACAGACAGGTTTATAATCCCGTCTCTGCCCCTTACTGTCTACATAATCTCTCCAGACATAAGTATGATCTCTACATATGCCTTCTTATCCATAAGATAGACTAGATAGATGTTATAAAGATAGAATTACTTAATTAGTATAAAGCACTAGGGCTTTTCCTGGAAAATTTAGCTAAGATTACTAGATGATTTATAAATCAATATATTATATTTATGTTATTACATGGATTTTATTGATTTTGGTTCTGTTATCTATATATTTATATAAATGTCTCCCATCTTATATATATATATATGTGTCTGTGTGTGTATCAATATAAATATCCATATTTTCTATCAAGAAAATGTTCTACTATTAAGGTTTTTCCCCTTAATTCAGAATTTCTTTGCATGACATTTTTAAGGATGATATATTTTGTAAAGAATATCTATAAAATAGATATTACCAGAAATATTTGTCTTTTAATGTAATTGAATGGTAGAAAAATTGATTGGACTTTTAATGAAGAAATAATTGTGTCACAGTTGCCAAACTTCTTAGTTAGTTTAAGGATCCTGTTTCTTTATCTACATTTGACAGTTCTAGTGAACATGTAGCTCTCACTGGTTCTTGAAAACTTTTGATCATGAAATCTGGAAATGAGTTAGTGCTCTAGTTCACAATTCCCTGCAAGCTAGGTTTCTTTTTTGTCCACACATTATTTCTGCAAACTGAGTTTCTTCATGAATTTAACTTAAATGTTTTCTGTATTGTTAGAAGAACTCACTAAAATGTGCACGATTTAAAAGTTCAACTATAAACTGTGTTTCTATTTACTAATTTGGAGAGATTCCTTAAAGTTCTCAACTACATAACAATGTAGTTAGTGTGGTTTAAACTACTGCATTGGTTTTGAAATAATTAGTGTTGTTTCTAGTCCTTATCTTAACATTGTTCTTGTTATTAAATTTTAAGCCTTTTAAATTCTGGAAAGGCAAAAAGTGGAAACTAATAAACACATGTATATGTAAAAATTAAAAAAATAAAATAAATAAATTAGTGTTTTGCTCCAAATATTCCGTAATTCAAAGTTTTCATGAATTTTTTAATCAGCTTATTTTAGTAGATAGTTTTTTTGTGAAGAAATTTATATAAATCTATAAAAGACGTTTCTATTTCGAGGATTCACTGGATGGCTTGGAATGTAGTGTTAAGGGTAGACTACTGTAAATTATCTGAAATTATCAAACAGACTAAAAGCATTTCCCGTTCTAAACCTAACTTTACTTTGTGATAAATATATGTACTTTATAACTTCGATGGAAGAAAAGCTGGAAAATGGTAAAAAGAAAGAAAAAAAAACACAATAAAATCTTAGTATGACCAAACTAGAGAATATTTTTGAATGTGTATGTGGTATTTAGGTCCATTAGATGTATTTATGTTATAGTGAAAACAATATGTTTTTTCTGTCAATTTTTGTTTATAAATTAACTTTGCTTAAGCCTGTTTAATATATGTGTGTGTGTATGTGTGTATAATATTCTGGGGTCCCACCCCTGGGTCAAGGTCCGTTAAGACCTGTGGAGCTGGCAGCTACCGACTGAAGAAATGTAAGGTTAGGAACAATGAGAAAGAAAGGGACGAGGTACACAGAATAAAATTTTCAAAGATGGGAGCCAAAGGGACCACTGTCCATTTGTGGGGTTCTGATGGTGGCCCCAAATGTTTGTTCCACTCATCTTTTATTGAAGGCTATTTGCTCATTGGCCCAGAGGGTAAGCTGAAAAAGGGAACAAAGATGCCAGCAGTTTCTCTGAGCAAGCATATCAGTTTCTATTGTTTCTATAATCATTACCTTTAAAGGTTCTGAGCAGTCTTGAGAGACCCAGAACCAAGCCTTGTGTGGAGGCAGCCTCCTGTCTGTCACATACACAGATTCCTAGGGGAGTGTTAATACCTGCCAGGTCACTGTGGAGTAAAACTCCACTGGTGTCAA
Source organism: Perodicticus potto (assembly GCA_963574655.1). NCBI lineage: Eukaryota > Metazoa > Chordata > Mammalia > Primates > Lorisidae > Perodicticus > Perodicticus potto. The sequence goes on along the minus strand of CAUYRH010101787.1, from coordinate 6,755 downwards.
TCTCCTCTGAAGAATTGGTAGGAAAGAATTTTCCTCTCATCACCACCAGAGAGTCTTCCTCTGTGATAAGGGTAATTAGCCCTCCTACCCATATTTCAGGGCTCAAAATGTTCCCTTGAATTCTGCCCTAGCCAAATACAAATCTCTACATGAGTATTTGCTTTGACTGTTAACTGGGCAGGAGGCAGCCTAGTTAATGTTTCTTGTGAGGCCTTGCACACAGCTTCCTCTGTGGCCATTATTCCTTCACAGTACTTACAGACAAAGCAGGGGTGATTGCAAGCTGTATCCCTAACAGACTAGGCTTCTAGGAAAAGCAGGAAACTTGCTCAGATAAGTAATTTAGTAGCAACTGTTTTAAAGGTAAACTAGCTAACTTTCCTTTGTTCTACTTCATTTAACTTACTTTTTGATTTTCCCCTTTTTCTGGGGGGACTTTTCCCTTGCTAAGAATGGGATCTTTGGTCCCCATTCTTCCTGCATCTCTCTCTATATGTACGCATACATATATACATATACACATATACATATGTACATATCTATCTATCTATATAGATAGATATAAAATAATGCTGTGTAACAGTAAGCAGTGCATCTATGTTTGTGAGTTGGCCTACTTCAACAACAACCAAAGAATAGGATTAGCAAATCCAGACACATTATATATGACTAAAAGTATTAAAAATGAGCACAACATACACATCCAAAAAGGGACATTTGTCATTTGATCTTTAAAAAAAAGTTACATGGGGTGGCACCCATGCTCAGTGGGTAGGGAGCCAGCCACATACAACCAGGCTGGCCGGTTCAAACCTGGTCTAGACCAGCTAAATACCAATGAAAACTGCAATAAAAAAGTTAGCTGGGCATTGTGCTGGACACCTATTGTCCCAGCTACTTGGGAGGCTGAGGCAAGAAAATAGCTTAAGCCCAAGAACTGGAGGTTGCTGTGAGTTGTGATGTCACTGCACTTTGCAAAGGTTGACATAGTGAGACTCAATATCTCCAAAAGAAAAAAAAAAAAAAAAAAGGTACATGGAGTAGAGTAGCTTTCAAACTTACTTTGTGATTTTTTGGACTTAAAATATGAAAAATACATGACATGTTCATATAAACATACACACTACTAAACAAACGCTTAACAACCAATACCATGCCACTAAATTGAGATTACTTGATAAACAATTGGATTGGTTTGTTTTCATAGCTCACAATTTGTGAAAGGGAAGTCAAGGAAAGAAATTATAACATTGCCCTGAGAAGTGATGCTCTTCTATGTGTGTTTTCTGTTCTTTCTTTCTATCCTTCCTATCTTCCTTTCATAGTCTTTCTTCTGGAAATAATGTAAAAACTTTCTATTTCCACAGGGTGCTTTTCTTTATGTTAGACCAATATAAAGAGTATATTCACATAGGTGTATATAAGAAGTACTATATACCAAACTTTGTACTATACGCACATATTTATATACTATTTCTGCCTATAGAGTTTTATGACCTTCTAAAGGAAGATGCTGGTAACAATGTTACGATAGATGTTATATAATATTCAACATATTCCAAAAGATGAGGGGATGAGATTGGTAAAAATTTAGGTATTACTGAAAGAGGAAAACAATTAGACAAGAATAAAAGAGCCCATAATTGAACCCCATACTATAGAGCCTTTTGACTTTGCTTTGTTGATTATGGAATATCAGTGAATTGTTTTAAAAGTATTTTTTTTTCTTTTCTCAATTTAAATTTATTTAAAACACTGAAATTACTCAAAATTATTAACATGTATGTTAAAGTACACTATTTAACAGTAATCATTTACTATTTAACAGTAATCAGTGAATCTATGTTTGTGAGTCTTGTACAATTTCACAATGCAGAACCAAACATTGTTAATATTTTTCAATATTAACAACCAGTGTTTTTCAAGGTAAATATAGATATGTATGAGCATGTACATATCTAAAATAGATGAATAGGTGGATGTATTCATGAAATACTTATAAAATTAAGAACATACATATATTAATTTTTGTAAGGTTATTTTGAGGGAATAATGTATTATATTGGTTTCTAAATATTCATGTTCTTAAATAAACTTTTTTAGATGTATGGGATACATACAGGAAAGCACACAAGTTATGAATATTCCAAAGGAAACACACACTCACATGTCCTTCACAAATAAAAATTATTTTTTACCAGTACCCTAGAAACTTCCTTCAGGCTCCCTACCATTCATCACATTCAGCAATGCCCCTGAACACAATCACTGTGAACATGAGCTAGATACGCCCCATCTCACCATTTACCAGGCTCAGTGGTCCTTTGTTGAAAACAGGGGAGAGAGGGAGAGAATTGCTAAGCCTGGTGATCATTTCTTTAGTTTCTGGTTCTCTCAGACATGAATATTTCCAGACAGTTCACACTGTCATTCAAAGCCTAACCAAGTTCTTCTCATTTTCCCAGAGTCTCACTGCTGAGGCCAGACCCATTTGTATCCAGACTAGACATCTGCTCCCTGCTTTGGAAGGTGCTACAGCTTCCCACCTACCTGCGTATCTATTAAAGGCTCATTTCTCCATGGAATTCAGTTCCTTTGAGTTTTTCTGAATTGGACATTCTGGGTTGCCACGGCTGCCATAGTAAAGTACTACATATTGGTTGGCCTGAAAACATAAATCCATTTTTTTGTTCTCATTCTGAAGATTAGGGGTCCAAGAACAAAGTAGGACATGGTTGATTTCTTCTGAGTTCTCTCTCTGAGGCTTGCAAATGACGGTCCACACAAGGTCTTTTCCTTGTGTCCTATGCTCCTCTTCTTATAAGGACATCAGTCATATTGAATTGGACCCACATCATCTCAAATTAATTACCTCTTTAAGGACTCTACCTTCAAATATAATCACATTCTGAGGTACTGAGGGTTAGAACTTCAGTACGTGTAGTTAGGAAAACTCAGTACAGTCCAAAAGTTTATAATCATTTTTAAAGAGTGGTTTTATTTTGCATGAGCTTTTGTTTGTTTGTTGTTGTTGCAAAGGATTTTTGTATGCACTTAATCAGAGGGGGAAGTGAGAATCAAAAGCCTTGTTCTCTTTCACAGAATCTAATTTTATGTTGCAATTTTTCCTTTTCTTCTCTATTTTCCTTATCATGTTAATAATATATAGATTGCATTTGAATTATTTCTAACGTGTTTGGTTCACTGGCATTTGGTTTAATCTTCTGATTAACAAAGTTTAAATTAAATCTGCTTGTTCTGGATAGAAAATTACAGTATTAATTTGAAGTTCTGGATTTTTAGCTTCTAGTTTCTTTAGTATTAGAAGCAGATTCCTTCAAGAGAATCATTATTTGCGCTATATGAAGGCTCAGTTTTAATCTCCCTATGAACTTGTTTCTTGACAGTTTTCCTTCATCACAGTATTAGGTCTTTAATTTTTTTTTAAGAATATTATTATTTTATATTAGAGAGAGGGAAGAGAGTGAGGGGAAGAGATGAGAAGGAAAGAAAGAAGAGAACAGAGATCAGGGAGGGAGAGATGGAAAGATGATGGGGAAGAAGAGAGAAATGGAGCAAGAGAATGGTATGAGTCCCAAAGAAAGAAAGGAAGAATGTGGGAGGCACCTGTGGCTCAGTGGGTAGGGCGCCAGCCCCATATACCGAGGGTGGCAGGTTCAAACCCAGCCTTGGCCAAACTGCAACAAAAAAAATAGCCGGGCATTGTGGCAGGTGCCTGTGGTCCCAGCTACTCAGGAGGCTGAGGCAAGAGAATCCCCTAAGCCCAGGAGTTGGACATTACTGTGAGCTGTGATGCCACAGCACTCTACCAAGGGTGACAAAGTGAGACTCTGTCTCTGAAAAAAAAGAAAGAAAAGAAAAGAAAAGAAATGAAGAATGCCAGCCCAAGGTATTTAATGTTATCAACTGAAAAACCAAGATTTCCTCTCAGGACTTCTTGTCTTTCAGGTCTCTTTGTGATTTTAGCAGATCTTTTAATAGATTTTCATATTTTCTGCATTTTATTCTAGTTGTTACTAGGGATGGAATAAAAACTATTCTTTTACATCCATGGCCATAACTGAAGGTCTTCCAGGAATGTAATTGTACAAATAAATATTTTGTACATAGTTGTTAATTTCAGGCTTATGTTTAGAAATGAACAATTGATGGTAACGTGAACATACCAAACATTATTAAGTAAATTTTTCCGACATAAACAAATAAATCTTAGCCAGACAGTAAAAGTCTTAAGTATAGAGTATGTGCAAAAATTTTTAAAAGGCTATATTATTATATAAAAAACAAAAAGTCATATCATTGGTACAAAGTATGATTGTAGTTGAAGAAAAATTAGTTTTAAAATTGTCTTGGCTATAGTGGTAAGTGTACTAATTTTTTGTTCCCATGAACAAGTATGTTTGCACTTGACAACTGAGACTTTTCCTCATTTTAAAAGTTTTTGGTTTTAAATCAATGGACTGTATTTTCATGTCCTTGAATAATGTTCCACGTTATGTTTTGCAAATAATCTTGTAATTAGAATATTAGTATAAAACAGTCCAATGGTAGCCCTGTTTTGCATTAGTGCTTTCTAATTTCACTTAGCCTTCCATAAACATCTCTTTCTGCTCAGAGTACATAAACACACATAGGCACACATATGCCTGGTGGACGCCATATTGAGATGTTTTCAGTCAATGAAAATTCTCCAGTAATATTCATGCATATCTGTCTTCCTGTCATTTACATTAGAAAATGACACGCATATTTTAGGTTTTTTTTTTTTTAAAGACATATCCTATAATGACTCAGGCATATTTTCACAAATTAAATGCAATTATTTTCAGTTTTAATTTCTTTTTAAAAGGTAGGTTTTGGCTTAGCACATTTCATGTGTATTTTAATCAACTGATTTTTTTTTTTTATATTCACATCACTAAAATGCTCCAAGCAAATAACATTGTATTTCATAATGCTACGGTTTAAATAATTCACAACAAGAAAACACAAGGAGTTATGTCTTTTCTTTCAGTTCATTATGCTTTCATCATTTCTTGTTTTTATAAACTTGTTGTGGTTCTCACCGTGGTTATTGCAGCAGCGGACATGGACTCATGGTGTGAAGGAATCCACGTGCAAAAATATATACGCACATATTGCAGTGTTGGCTCCAGTTTCCCATTTAATATAGAATTCGAAAAGATTAGTTGATGACAAACACAAAAGGAATACACGCTGCAGGGATCACCTGAGATTTTTTGAACCCCACAAGCTGCACCATGGAAATATCTTTTGGGATATATGATGGCGAGTTTTATTCATGGTAGGTCTTGTCAGAGACAAGAAACTACATTTTGTGCTAGAAACTGTATTTTGTAATCCCTGAGGCTCAACCACATACTCAGGAGAAACTTGCATCAACAATTTTCCTTCAGTCTATTCATTTCAAAACAAATTCAGAAATATTCTTTATATTTATTAAACAAAAGTCAGTGGTAATGAAGCTGCTATATCAACTTTGGAGCAGGTAAGGTCCAACACAGAGCACCTGTCTTCCTGTGTAGTGCTCTGCCTCAAGCTTTCCAGGGTCCCCCAAATCACATTTCTCTATCAGTCTGAGACATATTGATGTCTTAGGCACATATTTTTTTTTTTCATGGTTCAATTTCTGTTGTTGTTGTTAAACAGATAAGGATATAATGTACTACCGTAGGAAAATAAGCCCTGTCATTTTTCTTTTTTGTTTTATTTTTGAGACAGAGTCTCACTATGTCACCCTCAGTAGAGTGCTGTAGTGTCACAGCTCACAGCAACCTCAAACTCTTGGGCTTAAGCCATTCTCTTGCCTCAGTCTTCCAAGTCACTGGGACTACAGATGCCGGCCACAACACCTGGCTAAGCCCTGTCATTTTTTTCAGGAAAAATACTAAATCTATCTAGATTCTATGTTTATACTTTTAATAAAGGCATAGCATAATAAAATATGTGTCTAATATAAGGGAAACAAGAGTAGGTTCCATAATCAATGGAATCTCCATCACTAGAGAGAAACTACACAGTTAAATTCCCAGGGAAGTTTTATTTTAAGAAAATGAATGATTAAGTACAGCATCGGATTGGAGTAACAGCAAATAATATCCAAAGAGAGTGTTGGCCAAAGAAAACTTGAGAGATAAGTCTTACTGATTTTGAAACTTCTGCTTAGAATACTTTTATAATATCTTAGCAGCATATCTCAGCAAAGTTCAGATTCTAACTCTGCCCTACCAAAAAATATTTCAAATAGATACAAATAGTATTTCAAATGGTAAGTCTGAACTTGGAATGTAAATTATATTTCTTCACTTATTTCCTTAGAAGCATTCTGACTCTCCCTTGTAAGGACTGTAAATCTTTCTTTATAAAGACCCCACCTGTTCTTTTTCAAGTCATGGTTCAAATTATTGAATTTAATTAATGGTATTCCTAAGCAATAGGTTTATTTGCAGTCTAAACATTTGACTTGCAAATAGCAACTGCATTTTATTTTTTTTATTTTTTTTTTCTCTTTTACTTTTAACTTTATTTGGCAAAGCAGCACTGCATAAACTGTTCAGTAACTAGGACACAGATTACACAGCATGTTAAATTCATATACATTATCAGCAGCAAATTAGAAACAGAGAAGAAAAACACTAAGCTACAAGTCTCCTATAATTTTGAGAGAGAGGAAGAACTATTTCAGTTATGTCCAATCTGAACAGCTGAGTGTT
>CAUYRH010101785.1:0-12656 GCA_963574655.1 Perodicticus potto | reverse complement strand
CAGAAGCCTCACGTTGTCTCCATGTGTCCCCAAAGGGAAGTTTCTAGGCAGATCCTGCCTGCCAGAGATGCCTGAAGTCCTCTCTCCCCAGTCTCACCGTGCCCAGCCACAAGGAAGCTGTTACTCGGCCACCATCTTGCTCTGCCCCTCTTCCATGGCTTTTCTTTTTAGGGAGATTTTGTTTAGTTGATGCTATTTCAGAACTTGATATAGGCCTGTTCAATACTTCCATTTCATTCTGGCTAAATCTTGGAAGGTGGTGTGCTTCCAAGTATTCATCAATTTCCTTCAGATTTTCATATTTCTGAGAGTAAAGTTTCTTATAATATTTTTAAAGGATTTTTTGAATTTCTGAGGAGTCTGTTGTTATTTTGTCTTTACCATTTCTGATTGATGAGATTAGAGATTTTACTCTTTTTTTCCTGGTTAGGTTAGTCAAATGTTTATCTATTTTATTGACCTTTTCAAAAAACCACCTTTTTGATTTGTTGATCTGTTGTATAATTCTTTTATTTTCAATTTCATTTAATTTTGCTCTAATTTTGGTTATTTCTTTCCTTCTGCTGGGTTTGGGATTGGAATGTTCTTCCTTTTCCAGTTGTTTGAGATGTCTCATTAAGTTGTTAACTTTTTCTCTTTCCATTCTCTTGAGGAAGGCTTGTAGTGGTCTAAATTTACCTCTGCTTTTGGAGTATCCCAGAGGTTCTGATAATTTGTATCTTCAATACCATTTTGTTCCAAAAATTTGTTAATTTCCTTCTTAATCTTGTCTATGACCCATCTGTCCTTCAGCATGAGGTTGTTTAGCTTTCGTGTTTTTGTTTGAGTATTCAGATTCTTGTTGTTATTGAGTTCAGCTTTTATTCCATGATGGTCTGAGAAGATGCAAGGAATGATTTCTATTCTTTTAAATTTGCTGAGGTTAGACTTGTGATCTAAGATGTGATCGATTTTGGAGTATGATCCATGGGCTGATGAGAAGAATGTGTATTCAGTTTTGTTATTATGAAATGTTCTATAGAGGTCTGTTAAATCCAAATGTTGGATGGTTAAAGTTAAATCTAAAATTTCTTTGCTTAGCTTCTTTTTGGAGGATCTATCACCGCTAAAGGCGTGTTAAAATCTCTGACTACTATGGAGCTGGAGGAAATCAAGTTGCTCATGTCTGCTAGAGTTTCTCTTATAAATTGAGGTGCATTCTTCTTGGGTGCATAAATATTAATAATTGAAATCTCATCATTTTGAGTATTACCTTTAACCAATATGAAGTATCCAAGCTTATCCTTCTTTACTTTGGTTAGTTTAAAGCCTATTGCACCTGCCAATAAGATTGCAACACCTGCTTTTTTCTGCTTTCCATTTGCCTGGAATATAGATGACCATCCCTTCACCTTGAGTCTATATTTATCTTTTAAGGTACGATGAGATTCTTGTATGTAGAAGATATCTGGCCTATGTTTTTGTATCCAGTGAGCCAACCAGTGCCTCTTTAGAGGACAATTTAAACCATTTACATTAATTGAGAATAAGATAAGCCTTTCGAAAGTCCAGTGGAGATTTTTGATCCTTTTGCTGTTGTGGAAGTTGGAATTTGATCGAAAGTTTCTGCATGAGTTTACTTTTGTGGTGGAGGATTATGCTGGTCATTATGTAGGGTAGGTCTGAGAATATCCTGGAGAGCTGGTTTAGTTATGGCAAATTTCTTCAACATGTGGATGTCATTAAAGTATTTAATTTCTCCATCATAAATGAAACTTGGTTTAGCTGGATATAGGATCCTGGGTTGAAATTTATTTTGTTTTAGGATATTAAAAGTCAATGACCATCCTCTTCTAGCTTGAAAGGTTTGAGCAGAGAGATCTTCAGTTATTCTAATATTCTTCCCCTTGTAAGTTATGGTTTTCTTGCATCTGGCTGCTTTCAGAATCTTCTCCTTCATATTAACTTTCGTGAAGTTAATTATGATGTGCCTGGAGGATGTCTTATTCAGGTTGAGTTGTGCTGGGGTTCTGAAACTGTCTGCTATCTGCATTTCAGAATCTCTTGGCATGTCTGGAAAGTTCTGTTTCATAACCTCAAGAAGAAGAGACTCTGTGTCTTGTGAAGCCACTTCATCACTTTCAGGGATCCCTATGAGGCGAATATTGGTTTTCTTCAAGTTATCCCAGAGCTCTCTGAGAGAATGATCCGTTTTTGCCTTCCATTTCTCTTCCTCTTTCAAAATTTGGGAGTGTTCGAAAGCTCTGTCTTCAGTGTCAGAAATTCTTTCATCTGCTTGCTACATTCTGTTACTGAGGGATTCTACTGTATTTCTCAGATCTTTGAGGACTGCAACTTCTTGTCTCAAAGTGTCACAATCTTTGGTCATTTTGTCTTTGAGTTGGTTGAATTCTTGAGACATGTTTTGGATTACTGCTTGAAATTCTAGTTCCATTTTTCCTCCATTCTGTTGATCTTATTAGCTGTCCAGATTCTAAATTCGATTTCTGACATCTCAGCCATTTGTTTATGCACGGAATCTTGTGCTGTGTCTGCCTTATTGTTCCTTGGGGGAGTTGATCTACTCTGATTGTTCATATTGCCAGAGTTTTTCTGTTGATTCTGTCTCATGATTGTTTTTTTGCCATTGTCTCTGGCTGTCCTCAAGTTTGGGTAGGTGTCTCTCCAAGATTGGACCTCAGAGTGATCACGCTATTGTTGCTGGATATTTGTAAGAAGTGACCCTGTGTAGCTCCTCTGGGGTTGCCCCAGCCAGGGAGTTTTGGCTGTGGGAGCAACTCCAGAGTAGAGCATGGCACACATGGATCTAGCAGGAAGGCTCGGAAAGGTGCACATGGTTCTGGGTATGCCTGGTGCCTGGTGACTTTGGCAAAGCGAGCCTATGGCTCCTGCAGTCTCTGGCCTGGCAGAGGGCTCCGCACAGAGGTAGGGAGGGCGTCAGAGGGAGGGTGTGAGTTCCCATGACTTCCTGAGATCCTGGCCTGATGGATGGGGTTGGTGTGGAGACAGGGAGGGCACCAGGGGGAAGACATAGCTCCTGGAGTCCCTGGCCGGTGTGGCCCTGCCAGGGAGAGCTTGGGTGCCCAGGGGCCATGGCTGGTGGAGGGGTCCCATGTGCTTAACTGAGTACCCGGTTGTCCAGGCTGTATGGTCCGCTGTGGGGGTCGCATGCATTTGGTGGAGTCCCTGGCAGTGGCAGTCCCACTTGCCCAGGTGGTGCGCCAGCTGGGGGATCGTACATGCTCAGCGGAGTCCCTGGCAGGGGCGGTCCTGCTTGCCCAGGCAACGCAGCCTGCTGTGGGGGTTGCGCAAGCCTGGTGGAGTCCCTGGCTGTGGTGGTCCCACTTGCCCAGGTGGTGCGCTTGTCAGAGTCCCTGGCAGGGGTGGAAGGTCCCGCCTGCCCAGGTGGCACAGCCTATGGGGGGGTTGCGTGTGCTTGGAGGAGTCCCTGGTGGAGGCAGTTCGACCTGCCCAGTTGGCGTGGCCCATGGTGGGGTCGCACACCCTCGGTGGAGTCCCTGGTGGGGGTGGTTGGGAGGGGAAGCTCAGCACAGCCCCTGGAGTCTCTTGTTGGGAGAGGTGCTTGGTCTGGCAGATGGGGGGCACTGCTCAAGAACCTCTTCCCACAGTCTTAGGAGGGGTTAGACTTCTGGTTCATCAGGCAAGGGGGGAAGGGTGTACTAGAAGTTCAGAATGGCAGGGGAAGCTTTAGTTCAATTTTTCTGCCTAGCAAAAGAGTGTTCAGAGTCACAGCAGGATTCCTCTGGGGAAGCAGTCCCCACTTCCCACAGCACTCTCCCGTGGGGTGAGACAAGTGGTCCACAGTTCACCATTCATCTGTAGAAAACCCACAGGAGCAAATGAAGAGAAAAAAGAGAGAAAACAAAGAAACAAAAAAGATCACAGCTTTCTTGGGGAAGGGGATACTTTTCTTTTCAGATGAATTTTGTACCTGAAGCTTGCTTTCTTGGAGTTGCAGCTTGCCTCAGCAGAGGTGACCTGCAGTTATCACTTCTCTCTCAGCTGGGCTCCCAGTCTTCCACTTAATTGGGTATTTTCTGGACGTTATCCTTCCCTTTGGATAGGAGCCTCTTTTGGAAGCTGCTTCCAGTTGGCCATCTTCTGTTCTTGCATTTGTTAATGTTTTCTGCTATGTCTTTCCTCAGAGTTTCATACTTCTCTCTGTAGAGATCTTTCACTTCCTTCATTAGATATATTACCAGATATTTCATTTTCTTTGAAGTTACCATGAAGGGAATTGTGTCCTTGATTTGTGTCTATCTTGACTGTTATCAGCACATACAAAAATTACTTATTCGTGGACACTGATTTTATACCCTGAGATGTTACTGTATTTCTCAACCACTTCCAAGAGTCTTATGGTTGAATCTCTGTGGTTTTCTTAGTATAAGATCATATCACTGACAAAGAGATATGACCTCTTTTGGCCCCATTTAGATGCACTTAATATTCTTCTCTTGCCTGATTGCATTGGCTAGAACTTCCAGAAATATGTTAAATAGTAGTGGCAATAGTGGACATCCTTATCTGGTTCCAGTTCTAAGTGGGAAAGCTTTTGTTTTTACTCCATTCAGTATGATATTGGCTGTGGGTTTGTCATAGATGGCCTCTGTCAGTTTAAGAAATGTGCTATCTCTGCCTATTTTCTTAAGTGTCCTTGTCAGAAAAGGATGCAGAATTTTCTCAAATGCTTTTTCTGTATCTATTGAGAGCATCATATAGTCTTTGTTTTTGATGCAATTTATATGGTGAAATACATTTATAGATTTGTACATATTAAGCCTAACTTGCATTTCTGGGATAAAGCCAACTTGATCCTGATGTATAATTTTTTTTAATGTGTAGTGGTATTCTGTTTGCTAGGATTTTGTGGAGTATTTTTGCATCAATATTCATTACTGAAATTGGCCTGTAATTTTTCTTTTTGTTGGGTCCTTTCCTGGATTTTAATTAAAACATCAGGATGATGTTTCCTTTGTAGAACATCCTGGGAAGTGTTCCTTCTGAGTGTTTTATAATAGTTTCTGCAGTATATGTATAAGTTCCTCTTCTATGGTTTGATAGAATTCTGGTGTGAAGTCATCTGGTCCAGGGTGTTTTTTTCTTTCTTTCTTTTTTAAATTAAATCATAACTGTGTACATTAGTGCAATAATGGGGTAGGGTGTGGGGGCTTCATATACAATCTGAAATATTTTCATCCAATAGTTTGACATAACCTTCATGAGATTTTCTCATTTATTGTGTGAAAACATTTGTGTTCTGCATTTAGTAGGTTTCACCTGTCCCTTCTAAGATACACCATAAGTGTGATCCCAACATTTACCCTCTCTCCACCCACCCTCCTCTTCTCCTTCCCTCCCAGGGTGTTGTTCTGTTGGGAGCTTTTTTATTGTTTTTTGAATTTCATTGCTTGACATTGATTTCTTAAAGAGATATATTTTTTTCTGGTTAAGTCTAGGGAAGTTGTGTGATTCCATGTATTCATACATTTGTTCCACATTGTCAAATTTCTGGGCATAGAGTTTCTTGTAGTAGTCAGAGATAATCTCTTGTATCTTTGTGATATATGTGGCTATTCTCCCTTTGTTATTTCTGATTAATGTAGAGATATTACTTTTCTATTTCTCATTAATCTGCCCAGAATTTTATTGATTTTGTTTACCTTTCCTATGAACCAGCTTTTTGTTTTGTTAATTTTCTGAATGATTCTTTTATTTTCATTTATTTCTGATTTAATTCTGATTATTATTTTATTCTTCTAGGTTTTATATCGTATTGCTCTTCCTTTTGCACTTCCTTGAGATGATTCATGACATTGTTGATGTGTGCTTTTTGTTTTGTGGATGTGGACATCTAATTTGATAAATTTCTCTCCTAGAACTACTTTTGCAGTATTTCACAGGTTTTGTTTTTTTTTTTTTTAATAATTTTATTAAATCATAATTGTGTACGTTGGTGCAATCATAGGGCAGAATGTGCTTCATATACAAGAAACATTTTGATCGTACTGATTTCACAGGTTTTGATAGCTCGTGGCTTCATTGTTGTTTTGTTCAAGGAATCTAAGAATTTCTTTCTTTATTTCCTCTTTGACCCTGCTGTCAGTCTGAAAAAAGTTGTTTAGTTTCCATGACTTCGTGTATGTTGAAGGTTTTTGTTGGAGTTGATATCTACCTTTTTTTTTTGCAGTTTTGGCTGGGGATGGGTTTGAATCCACCACCTCTGGCATATGAGGCTGGTGTCCTACTCCTTTGAGCCACAGGTGCTGCCTGAGCTACGAGTTCTACCTTTACTGTCTTATGTTCTAAAAAGAAACAAGGTATAATTTCTATTTTTAAAATTTTGTTGAGGTTTGATAGGATATAATCTATTTTGAATATGACCCATGAGCTGATGAGAAGAACATATATTCATTAGCTTTGGGATGTTCCGTGTACGTCTATTAAGCCCAATTGTTCTGAGATTCTATTTAAGTCCCTTATGTCTATGTTTAGTTTCTGTTTAATGGATCTGTTCATTTCTGTCCGTGAGGAGTTGAAGTCTCTAGCTATTTTTGGTGTTGTAGGATATCATATTGCAGACCACTTAGCATTCATTTTATAAATGTGGGAGCTTTTAAGTTGAGTATGTATATATATACATATACATATATATATAAATATACATATATATATATAATTGAAATGTATTCTTGTTGTGTTGTTTCCTTGATTAGTATATAGTGTCCATCTTTGTATTTCTTTACTTTTGTTGCTTTAAATACATTTGTATCTGCAAATAAAATTGAAACCATCTCCTTTCTTCTAATTTGCATTTGCCTGAAATATTGATTTCCAAATCTTCACCTCAAGTCTTGCTTTGCCCTTAGAGGTTATACGTGTTTCCTTAGGATAGTATATAGTTGGCTTGTGCTTTTTTTATCCAATCATCTAGCCTGTGCCTGTTTAGTGGGGAAGTCAAGCCTTTCACATTTATTGAGAAAATTGATAAATTGGGTAGAGTTTGTTTGTTTTGCTTTGTGGAGGTCTGACGCCTATATTTATTACTTGGGCCATTGTGGAAACTAGGCTTGACCTTTTGTTCTGGATGTCTTTACTTTGCTGGCAGTCCATTGTGATGGCCTGTGGGTAGTATGGGCCTGAGTACTTCCTGCTAAGCTGGTCTTGTAGTGGTAAATACCCTTCATGTCTCTTCTCACTTGTAAAGTTTCAGCTGAGAAATCTCTTGTCACCCTGATGGGTCTGTCCCTGTAAGTCAACTGATGCTTACTCCTGGCTGCTTGCATAATTTATTCTTTTTTTTTTTATTGTTGGGGATTCATTGAGGGTACAAGAAACCAGGTCACACTGATTGCATTTGTTATGTAAAGTCCCTCTTACAATCGTGTTTTGCCCCCAAAAGGTGTGGGGGACCAAAAGACCCCACCCCCTTTGTTCCTTCCCTCTCTCTGGTCTTCCTTTCCCCACATAATTTATTCTTTCAACTTGACTTTGCATATGTTCATCATAATGTGTTGAGAAGATGCTCTGTTTATATTGAGAAGAACCAGAGTTCGATATCCATCTAAAAGGAATGTCAGAATCTTTGTTGATGCTTGAGAAACTTTTGGTTATGATACCCACCAGTAGGGCTTCTATACATTTGGGTCATTCTTCTTTTCCTTCAGGAATACCTGTAGTTTATATGTTGGTATTCTTTTTGAAGTCTCATAATTCTCTAAGAGATTGCTCTGCTGTTACTCTCTTTTTTTCTGCTGGAGTTAGCTCAAGAGCCTTACCCTATAAATGCTGGAGTTAGCTCAAGAGCCTTCCCCTATAACTCTGAGATTCTTTCTTCTCCATAGTTTAATCTGTTATTGATACTTTCTACTGCATTTTTAATCTCCCCAAATGGCTTCTTCTTTTCCTTAAGCTCCAACATATGGTTTATACTTTCATCATATCTTTGATTCATTTCTTGGGTCAATTTTTGCATTTCCTTTTGGTGGTTTTTCACTTTCCCTTCAATTCCCTTCATTATTTTAGGCTTCCATCCTCTAAATTCCCTTTTTGTAATTTCCATAACTTCATTATACATGGGGTCCTCTGTGGTAGCTACCTCATGATCCTTTGATGGGGTTGATTTGTTCTGGTTTTTCAAGTTGCCAGATTATTTTGTTGGTTCCTCCCATATGTGCTTTCTTCTTGTTTACTTCCTTCTCCTACTTTCTCCTCTTGCTTCCTCTTTATCCTTAAATTTTCTTCTATCTGTGCTTGGTGTTGGAGTGGCTGAAGGCAGCTGATGAGATGTCTGTAGTCCTCCTTCTTGGAGAAATGTGAGCACATTTACCAAGGATAATTCGCCTTATTTTCCATTTTGCTTGGTAGGTCAGTGGTTCACCTTTGCGGAGAAGTGTTGGTGCTCAAACAGGCTCCAGTAGAAAGCACTGAAGGTTGACAGGTGTGGCCTTTTGGTTCCCTGTAATGATTCATAATGTTGTGGGTACAACAATCATTGAACCCCCAGCTGAAAGGTAACAATTAGAGGACAGAACCTTGGGCAGACCCTGAGCTACCACACTCCACCTGCAGGTTTCTCTAGACAGATTTGGGTTTTTACCTTGCGGATGAAATAAATTGGAATCAACTTTTGAACTGATAGTAGATAGTATCACTATCATGTGATTCCAAGTGCAAGGCAATACAAACAAATAGTTTTGTCCTAAGAAGACTCTCTCATGCTCCTGAGAATCTTCCATGAGGACTTTGGTCATTTGGAGAAAAAACAATGTCTAAAAGAAATACAGCACTTTTTCCTCTTAAGATTGCTGTGGACATCAAATTCTGCTGCAGATCATACCCCTGTCTCATTTAACAAAGAACTTCCAACACTGGCAGTGGATCTGGAATCTATCAAAAATCATTATACATAGCTTTCTTGCCTTTGGAAGCAGAGAGCATAAGTCCTGAGTATAGAGTCCTCATAATTTTATTCCTTCTCTGCAAGCTAATCCTACATGGGATCAGAGAACAGTCACAATCATCTGGATCTTAGATCATATTTTTTCTCAAAATGCTGTGTGCTGCTGGACTCCACACCATTATAGGACATGTCTAGGAGATGGGAACAAAAGCTCAGGAACACTCTTTTCTCCAGACACAGATTCCCACAGTCAGTCTGAGCAAAAAAGTCAGTGAGTCCACAAGGTATGTAGCATCCTCCTGCTTGCCTCTGTTTTCTTTCTGCATTCTGACTGAAAAAATCACAGAATGCCTTGATTACTCTATGACCCAGCCAATTGCCATTTTTTCCCAGCAGGCGTAAGCCAATAGTAGGGCCTTGAACATTTTCAGGGACTGATAAAGGCATCTAGTTTGTTGCCCCAACTACTGAAAGAAACTGGCCCCTTCCCTGAGCCAAGTTCCTGAAACCCTCATATTAACTCCATACCTGACCCCCTGACTGTGGGCATTAGTATGTAGAACACCCCTTTTTCTATAGTCTGGAGGGTTCACTGCAGCCCACTCTGTTTGTAAATTGCACTATTAGTATTAACAAACGCTTTGGGCTGATCATTCTCATGTTCAGTGCTTTGGTCTTTGAACTCCAAGGCCACACCTTGGGGCTCTTTGGTGCTCTCCCTTGTGAGAATTTCCTTATTTGTGTTTTCCGGTGATTCCCCAGTATATGTCTGGGTTTGTCTGGATAGAACAACAACCGAAAAATGAATCGTAAATCTTCAGCCCCTCTACAATTCATAACCCATTCAACCTCCCCACCAAGGACATATGTGCATTTCCATTGTCTGTCTCTACCTGAAGTGAACAGTCCCATTGTCCTTCCTACCCCTCCTTGTGTCTTGCTGGGAGGGCTCTAGGCTTGGCTGCAGTAGCCACCAGACCAGGCTCTACAAAGTTTCCAGGACTCTCACCAGCAGATGGATATTCCCTGAGATGCTGTTATTCCACCTGGACGGTTGGCTTATGAAGGCCAAGGGAGGCAGCCTAGGGCCTGTGTGGCGTAGCTGGGCATGGGCATATAACACCCAGCAGAGGCAGCATCAAAGCTGCATCACTTGCAGCTGGAAGGAAAGTCAGAGGGCAACTTGTTTATAGATGAAGAAATTCAGACCTAAAGAAGGGTTAGGCAGAGCTACGACTCAAAGGCAGAAGTCCTTCAGCTTCTGGGTGGCAGGAGACCCCTTTGCAACCACATTTGTCCCTCAAAGAGATCCATTATTAAATGAGGATGGGTCTCTTTCAGGGCTTGGTAGAGTCGATCTTTGCAGGCCTGGTCCCAGGACTTGCTGAAGCTGAACAGCTTTCGCATCTGGTCTGGCCTGGTGTCCTCAGCCCGCACCTGCTCATACTGCTCCTCGCTCAGCACCTGTCCATGCAGCTTGTCCAAGACAGAGTCCACCGATGTCACTCGTGCTACGAGCTGCTCTCGATGCCTGTCCACGAAATGCAGTAATGCTGGGGCATCTGGCAATGAAGGTGAGGCTGGCAACAAAGAAAGAAGGGCTCCCACCACAGCTTCCACCTCCAATCCCCCCTCTAGCTCTTTACTCTCTCCTGAATGCATCCCTGGCTTCCTTCTCCCTCTGGAAAGACATAGGACCATCAGAAAGGCATCTCTGCCCTCCCTCATGTCAGCATCTAGCCAGGTATTCTGCCCAAGCAGGGTGTAGTTTGGGGATTCATCATCGGGGCATGGGAGGTCATTGAGTGGGGCTTCTAGGACCTGTGTGGGCAGCAGCAATGAGGGGTGGAGGGAACTGTGCTCCAGGACATGCACTACTCTCTCAGGCCTGATACTTGTGAGGTTTGCAATAATGGAGCCCTCCGTTCTCTCTTCCCTTCTCTCCAAAACCAGATAGTACACATTGGAACTACCATTGGCTCCTGTGTTCTCCAAGAGCTGTTACTGACCTATAGTGGATAGAGGGCCCAGAGCAACTGCAGGTCTGAGATCTCCTGGTGGAAAAACGGAGATGAATGAGCACCTGTTACAGTACTAGTTATTAACACACATGACACACCTCCAGGCTCCAATAACTCCTGAGACTCTCAGATGCAGAATATCTTCCTTATGCATATGGGGAAACTGAGGCCCAGGCTATGACCGTAGACTAATAAAGAGAGAGGAGTCATCTGAGTGAGCAATAGCAATTTCTCCTTTATATTGCAGAAGTGATTTTATCCAGTCTTTACCTGACCTGAATCCCTGGTTTTAAAACTTAAAATTGGACATTCAGTTTGTCCAAGGATTGTGGGTAATTGTAAAACAAAACAGAGCAAACAAAAAACCAACTATTTGTCATCTCCTTATTCTGAGTCAAAATTCACTTCTTTGTCCTTGTTTGTCCTTCTAGACCAGTGGTTCTCAACCTATGGGTCGCAACCCATTTGGAACTGTATTAAAAGGCTGCGGCATTAGGAAGGTTGAGAATCACTCTTCTAGATTTACACAGAGTCACTCACACAAGCAATTCTCCCAAGATCACCCAGAAAGTCATTGCCAGAGTGGGATTTGAACCCAACACTGAAGCTGAGGCTGGTTAGTTCTCCACCTGTGGCTGCATACAGGCCAAGACTAGGTAAAACCCACATTGTTTCCACCACAGTGTATAGCCTGTTTGTAGCAGCTCAGGAGGCAGCGCCACTTTTTTGACAGGTGATTAAGGGTAGTTGCCCCTAAAAAGACTGTTTGAGAGATTTTGATTCTTAGTGTGGAGGTGTTGGATTAAGGTTTTTGTGATTTCTCCATTCCAGAAAGTTCATTATTTGGGCCAGGTGTGGTGGCTCATGCCTATAATTCTAGCACTTGGGAGGCCGAGGCGGGTGGATTGCCTGAGCTCTCAGATTCAAGACCAACCTGAGCCAGAGCAAGACCTCGTCTCTAAAAATAGCTGGGCATTGTAGCAGATGCCTGTAGTCCCAGCTACTTGGTGGGCTGAGGCAAGAGAATTGCTTAAACCCATGAGTTTGAGGTTTCTGTGAGCTATGAACCCACGGCACTCTACCAAGAGTGACAAGTGAGACCCTGTCTCAAAAAAAAAAAAAAAATTCATTATGTGATTCTCTCTTGTCTCCTTAGAAATGCTGAATGATCCAGGGAAAGTACCTGCTATTGCCAAAATTGGCTTAATCCATATGTAACCACATAACCATCTAGTTCTTATTCTTTGTATCCCTGTATCTCTCATCCAATCTATCATGAGAAACTTTGCCACAAGCATTGTGGATGGCAAGATCTGCTACTTCAAGGATACTTCAAGGACAATGTGGAGACACCATGGTGCACAGGAGAGAACGCCAGAGTCAGACTGATGAGTTTAAATTCTGGTCACAACTGTTCTGTGACTTGATAAAGTCACCTAATTTTCCTGGGCTATTTCTTTTTTTTTTTTTTGGAGACAGAGCCTCAAGCTGTCACCCTGGGTAGAGTGCTATGGCATCACAGCTCACAGCAACCTCCAACTCCTGGGCTCAAGCGAGTCTCCTGCCTCTGCCTCCCAAGTAGCTGGGACTACAGGCGCCCGCCACAACGCCCGGCCATTTTTTGATTGCAGCCGTCATTGTTGTTTGGCGGACCCGGGCTGGATTCGAACCTGCCAGCTCAGGTGTACGTGGCTGGCGCCTTATCCCGTTGA
>CAUYRH010101783.1:0-29166 GCA_963574655.1 Perodicticus potto | reverse complement strand
CTGAGGAGACACCTGTGCCTTGGTGTCTCCTTCACTTTACACTTAGGACTAAATGTGGAACCCCCATTTCCTATGCCTAGGTCAATTTCTTGTGAATTTCCTAGGCCTCAATTCCATGAATGGACTGTATCCATTCATTGGTACACTCATTCACCTTGCCCTGGCAGAAGGGACTGTATTCATTAGTTTCCTGGCCAAGGAACCCATACACCTATATATACCCTGAGACTAAAGGCCTAAAGGAGGAGACGGGGAAAGACCAGGAGAGAAACGGAGAGAGATTCTCTCTACCCACTTGAATTCTCTCCCTCTACCAGGAGCTTTAGTGTTTTCTGTATTCTTTTCTGTAAATAAATTCGGTCTTACCACTGGGGGGTGGGAGGGGGAAATAATGTAATGAAGAATAATAAAATACATGCATTTAAAAATGAAAAAAAAAAAGTTTTCCCCATACTTTCTTCTAAGATTTTTATCATTTTGTGTCTTAGATGTAAGTCTCTCATCCCTCTTGAGTCAATTTTTGTGAGGGGTGAAAGAAGAGGGTCCAGTTTCAGTCTTTTATATGTGGTTATCCAGTTCTGCCAGCACTATATGTTGAATAGGGATTCTTTTCCCCACTGTATGCTTTTGTTCGGTTTATAAAAGGTCAGATGGTAAGTAGAGACTAGTTTCATCTCTTGGTTTTCTATTCTGTTCCATATGTCTATGTCTCTACTTTTGGTGCCAATGTCATGCTGTTTTGATTACTGTGGACTTATAATATAGCCTTAAGCTCGGTAGAGTGATGCTTCTGGCTCTGTTTTTATTACTGAGAATAACCTTATGTCTATGGGGCTTCTTCTGTTTCCATATAAAATGAAGTACTATTTTTCCCAGTTCTTCAAAATATGATGTTGGTATTTTAATGGGGATTGTACTAAATCTGCAGATTGCTTTGGGTAGAATAGACATTTTGACAATGTTGATTCTTCCCAGCCAAGAGCATGGTATGTTCTTCCATTTGTTAGTGTCTTCTGAAATTTCTTTTCTTAGGGTTTCATAATTCTCTTTGAAAAAATCTTTCACCTCTTTTGTTAGGTATACTCATAAGTATTTCATTTTTTTTGAATCTTCTGTGGAAGGAACTATGTCCTTGATTTGCTTCTCAACTTTGCTATTATTGGCATACACAAAGGGTACTGATTTGTAGACACTGATTTTATACCCTGAGACGTTACAGTATTTCCTGATGATTTCCAGGAGTTTTTTGGTTGAATTGCTAGGGTTTTCTAAGTCTAAGATCATATCATCAGCAAAGAGGGAGAGTTTGACCTCCTCTGCCCCCATTTGGATGCCCTTTATATCCTTCTCTTGCCTGTTTTCATTGGCTAGGACTTTCAGAACTACGTTAAATAATAGTGGTTATAGTGGACATCCTTGTCTGGTTCTAGTTCTAAGTGGAAAAGCTTTCAGTTTTACACCATTCAGTACAGATTAGACCATGCAGAAGAAGGAATCTCAGTGGTAGAGGATAAAGCTCAGGAGCTAACTCAGAATTTAAAGAGACAGGAAAAAAAGAGAGAGAAAGCAGAACATTCACTGACAGAATTATGGGACTTCATGAAGTGTTCAAACAAACAAGTTATAAGTATCCCAGAAGGGAAAGAAGAATGCCTCAGAGGAATGTAAGCTGTACTAAAGGATATCATAAATGAAAATTTTCCAAATATCACCAAAGATTTTGATACACTCCTTTCAGAGGGATATTGGATCCCAGGTCATCTCAACTCAAGTAGTGCTTCTCCAAGACACGTTGGTCATGAACGTGTCCAAAGTTAAGACAAAAGAGAAGATTCTGCAAGCATCCAGGAGTAAGTGCCAATTGACCCACAGGGATAAATCCATCAGGGTGACTGCAGACTTCTCAAATGAAACTTTTCAAGCCAGAATGGTTATCTACCTTTAATCTACTTATGCAAAACAATTTTCAGCCCAGAATTCTATATGCTGCTAAGCTAAGCTTTAAAATTGATAGAGAAATCAAATCATTTACTGATATGCAAACATTGAGGAAGTTTGCCACAATAAGACCAGCTCTACAGGGGCAGCACCTATGGCTAAATGGGTAGAGCACTGGCCCCATATACCGAGGGTGGCGGGTTCAAACCCGGCCCAGCCAAACTGCAACAAAAAAATAGCCGGGTATTATGGTGGGCACCTGTAGTCCCAGATACTCAGAAGGCTGAGGCAAGAGAATTGCCTAAGCTCAGGAGTTGGAGATTGCTGTGAGCTGTGTGATGACACAGCACTCTACCAAGGGTTATAAAGTGAGACTCTGTCTCTACAAAAAAAAAAAAAAAAAAAAAGACCAGCACAACAGGAAATACTTCAACCTGTTCTACACACTGACCATCACAATGGACCACCATCAAAGTAAACACCCAGAAACTGAAGGATAAAACTTATCTCCTACAATGATACAAAAGATAAAACTAAGCAATGTACTTGCAAAAAATATGATGAATAGAACTCCACCATCCTTATCAATTATCTCAACAAATGTTAATGGCTTGAAATCCCCACTGAGAGGCATAGGCTGACTGATTGGTTAAAAAAGGACTAGCCATCCATTTGCTATAGGCAGGAAACACACCTAGCCTGGAAGAACAAAGTAAAATTCAGGGTGAAAGGATGGAAGACAATTTTTCAGGGAAGTGGAATCCAGAAGAAAAGAGGGGTTGCAATCTTATTTTCAGATACAAGTGGATTTAAAGCAACCAAACTCAAAATAAGACAAAGATGGACACTTTGAATGTAAAAAGAAGACATTTCAATTCTAAATATTTATGCACCCAACTGAAATGCTCCCAGATTCCTGAAACAGGACTTAATTAGTCTGAACAATATGATATCCCGTAACATCATAATAGCAGGGGACTTTAACACTCCTCTTACAAAGTTGGACAGATCCTCTGAGCAGAAACTAAACAAAGACACAAGGTATTTAAATACGACCCCAGAACAACTGTGCTTAACACATATATGTAGAACACACCATCCCAAAGCTAAAGGATACACATTCTTTTCATTGGCCCATGGAACATTCTCCAAAATATATCATATACTAGGACACAAATCAACCTCAACAAAATCAAAATAATTGAAATTTTACCTTGTATGTTCTCAGGGACAATAAAGGTGAAACTCAACTCCAGCAAAAATTGTCATCCCCACACAAAGGCATGGAAACTAAACAACCTTATGCTGAATAACAGTTGGGTCAAGGAAGAGATAAAAAAGGAAATCATGACCTTCCTTGAGCCTAACAACAATGAAGACACAAGGTACCAAAACCTGTGGGTCACTGCAAATGCGGTTGTAAGAGGGAAATTTATTGTATTAGATGCCTATATCTGAAAAACAGAAAGAGAGGACATCAATAACCTAAAGAATTATCTTAAAGAAATAGAAAAGGAAGAGTAATCCAGTCCCAAACCTAGCGGAAGAAACGAAATAACCAAAATTAAATCAGAAATAAATGAAACTGAAAATAAAAGAATCATTCCGAAAATTAATGAAACAAAAAGTTGGTTCTTTGAAAAGACAAATAAAATCAATAAACAATTAGCCAGATTAACCAGAAATAAAAAAGTAAAATCTTTAATAACCTCAATCAGAAATGAAAAGGGGGAAATAACAACAGATATACCACAGAGATACAAGAGATTATCTCTTACTACTACCAAACATTCTATGCCCAGAAATTTGACAATGTGGAGGAATCATACCATCTCCCTAAACTTAACCAGAAAGAAAGAGATCTCTTGAAGAGACCAGTATCAAGCACTGAGATTGCAGAAACAATAAAAAGCTTCTAACAAAAAAAAAAACCCAAGACCAGATGGCTTCACATCAGAATTCTATCACACTTTCAAAGATGAGCTTGAACCTACACTGCAGAACCTATTCCATAACATTGAGAAGGAAGGAACCTTCCCCAATAGGTTCTGTGAAGCAAACATCATCTTGATTCCAAAGCCAGGAAAAGACCTAATTAAAAATGGAGAACTACAGACCAATTTCACTAATGAATATCAATGCAAAAATACTCAGCTAATAGATTGCAAAAGCTACCCATTAAAATAATTATATATCACGATCAAGTAGGCTTCATCCAAGGGACGCAAGGTTGGTTTAATATATGCAAATCCATAAATGTAATTTACTGTATCAACAGGAGCAAAAACAAAGATTATATGATCCTCTCAATAGAAGAAAAAGAAATAGAAGCAGAAAAAGCATTTGACAATATTCAGCATCCTTTTCTAACATGAACACTTAATAAAACAGGGATAGGTGGCACCTTTCTTAAGCTGATTAAAGCCACCTATGACAAAGCCACAGCTAACATGTTTATTTGTAACTGCCACATGGCAAAGGTGCCATCAAGTACCTTATGGGTTATTTATATTATAGTATTGTCTACTCTCTCTAGTCAAATGTTTCCAATGTAATGTCACAGAGAATCTCGGTTTCCCTTCTTCACATGCTGAGTTAGTGGATTCTGCTGTCCCAGTCTCACCACGTATGCCATCCTTACCTTACGTATCTAATCTCAACCTCTCCTCCAGTTCTATCCCACTACCCCTGAAGTCTCTCTACCCCTCCAAATTTTGAAAACTAGAAAATGAAAATAAATTTCTTAACCCTACTCATCTTCTCTACTTCACTCTAATCTCTTAGTCTCTATTATTAAGAGTTTCTATAAAGAATACTATAAATTCAGTCATTTCTTCATATTCCCTTTTATTCAATGCAATTAGTATTTATCACCATCATTATAAAATTTCTCTCACCTCTTTTCAGTCTTCTTCTCTGTGTCTTCTTTATCTGCCTGCCCTTAGATAATGATTATCCTGAGTTCCACCCTCCGTATTTTCACTCACTACCTCTGATTTCCTTACACATATAGTTGTCCCTCCAGACCTATGGGAATTCTGGTTTCAGAACCAGTGGACATCAAAATCTGCAGATGCTCCAGCCCCTTCTATAAAATGGCACAGTATTTGCATGTAAATCACGTGCCCTTTATTTAAATCATCTTTAGGTCACATATAATATACAATGTAAATGTTATGTAAGTAGTTGTTACTCTGTATTGCTTTTTAATTTGCATTTTTGATTGCTGCTTTTTATTGATATTTTTCCTG
Source organism: Perodicticus potto (assembly GCA_963574655.1). NCBI lineage: Eukaryota > Metazoa > Chordata > Mammalia > Primates > Lorisidae > Perodicticus > Perodicticus potto. The sequence continues at coordinate 23,977 of CAUYRH010101783.1, read as the reverse complement.
AATATTTTAGGTCCAAAGTTGGTTGATCCATGGATACAGAAACCACAGATATGGAGGGCCAACTGCATATACAAAGGCTTGAGATCTCCACTTGATCATTCCTGAGACATCTCGAGTCAACGAAGCACTTCTTACATTTCTGTCTAATATTACTATGTATTTTCTTTTTTAATCTCAGTTATTGATACTAAAATTTATCAAATTACACTGTAACTAGAGAGTCATTCTGGAATCTTCTGTTTCCCTCATCAAGGACCTACATTTGAGCCATCAGATATTCTTTCAATTTATTTCCTCAATTTTTTGATCATTTCATACCCTCATGACCACTGTTTAGCTCAGGATTTTATCATCTCTCTTGGATTACTCTAGATAGCTTCTCTTCCCCTAAGTGATTTCCATGCTCTGGTTTCAATTTCTCAAATCCGCTCTTTATATAACTGTTACAATTAACTTGCTGAAAATAAATCAGATAGTAACTTCTACTTTCTTGGTTAAAACTCTTAATTGGCTCTTTAGTCACTTTCCAAAACCTTTTAGGATCTGATTCCTAACTCTACAATCTCATTTCCTCTCTCTCTCACCTCTCTACCCCCATAATTTAAAAAATAAAGAATGTCTTAAATTCTCTTGAACATACACTTATGCAAGTTGAAATAATTTTGTTTATTGTTTGTGTATTTTGTCTCTACCTAAAACAGACTTCCCTTGACGAACGTACCATATAAATTCCCCCTTTAACTCTTCCTTAAATGCAGCTCTAGTGTCTCTTTTCTTAAACCTTTTCTTTTTGACGACCACTCCACAATGGTATTCCTTTAAAATCACCTTAACTAACAGAATGTATAAAAAATGATTCTCTAAAAATACACAGAGCTTAAGAGCACAGAATCACATAATTTTTGTCCAAATACTCATAAAATTGTTAACAAAATGCCTAGAACACAAGTGTACGTTCTTAAAAGTTAATTGCGCTCTTAATTAACACTATTATTATTAACTTAAAGGACTTAGACTTGGATGAACTAAAAGTTGTTTTAGAACATAGGTGTTTCTAGTCCTGGTACTAGAAATTGTAGATTCCTCCAAATTCTTGATTTAAAAAAAAAAAAAGCATTCAAGAGTGGTTTCTCATTATATTAGTAAATGTGATAAATAACAAAAATCCTTTGTTATGTCATATGTAACTGACCTGTAGTAGTTCTTTCCCTGATGGAAATCATCTTGTCACTACATCACAAAAATTCTTTCAAAGAAATTTTGCAATTTCCACTTGCTAAAAATTTCTTTGTTCTTACATATTAAAACAAATGTATCAAATGATTAGCACAAAAACTACACAACAATTCTTTCCTTAAAGAGTTATGAATTCTGAGACGAGTGATAAAAGTTGCTTCACCTTCAGGAGCATCCGCATCACATCTTTTTGGCACAGGAAGGGTGGAATTGCCTTGATGGTCATCAGAAGTTATATTGCTCTGGAAGAAGAAAATACAGTTAAAAATGTAAACATTAATAAATACATTTGTAATCACATATGAATCTTCTACTGTTTTCTAAAAACTATATCTACCTAATATTCTAAAAGATAAACTTTTGGCAAACTTGCAATTAGAAGAGAAAGAATTATGGTACATTTCACTTCAGGGCTTTTTGCAACAATCCTTTAGGTTCTGTGTTGAATAACTGGACTTTCTCCCAGAACAAACAAATCCCATATTTCTAGTCCAAATATGATGTCCAAAAAGAAAAAGCGTACTTATTTTTAGATGGTAGAACAAGCAAGAGTTATCTTTTGTCCATGCAAAAGCATAATCTTCCTTTATTCATTCACAGAAGAATGTTTAACAAGCTTATGACCTTGTGAGTGAGGTGCAGGGTGTGAGACAAAAAGAATAAAAAGGTATAAGAAGTGAGAAATATGGTTCAGATGATCTTCCAGCGTAGTTGCCCAAACTCAGGACATTCATCATACTCTGTGTCTCATCTGTTCGACCAACTTTATTACTTAATATTTTTCAATGAACTAGCTTTTTAATATTTAGCAACAGTATAAACAATACTGATTGAAGGTTTGATTTTGTTAGATTTTTGTTTCAAATTACATGTTAAAGTAAAGGAAGACTGGGGAAAGCACAGGATAAAAAATGAAGAATCTGGGAAGACTGGATTAATAAGAAAAAACTTCATCAAAGTGATGCTCAAACGAGGCCCTGAAATGGATATGATTTGAATTGTTAAGAAGTAGAGCACAATGTATTTTAGGAAAAGGAAACAAACTAAATAAATGTTGAATCAGATATGGTCGAAATATTTTAAATTGCCAGAAAATCCAAACTTAACTGTCCTATTAAAACTAAAAACCACAGCTCGTTTTTGAGGGATCAACATCATTAAGAAATCAGTAGAATTAATAGGAGATACCTGTCACATTACAAGAAAGCCCAGTGATATTCATAAAGCTTCATATTCATAAAGCTTCTCCTGTGGGGCTCACAGTATTAATGATAGATGTACTGTGACTTACCAAAACTTTTTTGGGAGCCATATGATTAAAATTCTCTAAAACATTACTTTAGAGCAGCGGTCCCCAATCTTTTTGGCACCATTAGATTCTCATAAGGAGCTCACAACCCTTGCAGAGCAGTTTTCAGCAGGATTCCCAGTCCTGTGAGAACCTTACACACCGTGTATGTGACAGGAGGCACAGCTCAGGGGGTGCAGCGAGCAACGGCAGCAGCTGTCAATGCGGATAAGACTGCACTTGCTCTCCTGCTGCTCCCCTGCTGCTGTGCATCCTGGTTCCTAACAGGCCACGGACTAGTACCGGTCCACAGCCCGGGGTCTGGGAACTGCAGCTTCAGGGGAAGTATCATGAGTTCTAACAGAGCACTAAGATAAAGCTTAGAAGCTAAGCACCCTGGGATTCATTTAAAGAGGTATTATAATGAAAGCCTGTGTGTAATTTAAAAATATATGTATATAAAAATATGCTCTAAGATGGAATGAAAACACTAGTTTTAGGAATATAATATATAATCTGGTAAGCCAATATTTTATGGCAGCCATTATAATTAAAATTTGCTTTTAAATATCACTATCTTTAAACTATCACAAAAATCAAGTTTAAAATGTTACGCTTACCTCTATTAGGTAATTTTGGCTTCCATACATAACATACTGGGGAGCAAGACTATAAATCATGTAGCTCGTGTGAAGGACAATAAGTAGAAGAATCATGCAGAGAAACAAGAGTGCTTGGGGCCTAGTTCGACCTCTTCTGATTTTATATAACTGGAAAGAAAAAAGACAGAAAACTTCAGCAATATATTTGTAAAGCATCGAGTCCTGTTCTTGTGTTACAAGCAATGATTTATACAGTTCAATCAACCGTTTCTTTATTCCCAAATACTGAGAATTCTTAATCCTTTTAAATAATCATAAGAGCGATAAATTCTTTCTCTATACAGCTTTTAGAATTAGCTTTATGTTTATTTTAAAATAATAGCAAAGCATTTATCCTGGCAAAGGAGCCTACAAGAGACTGATTAAAAACCCAGGACCTAAAGAATATGCTAATAGTCATATGTTCTGTTTTCAGACAAACCTTTTAAACTTACTGTGTAATATTATCTGTTAGAAGTCCAGAGCTAACTGTGAACTACCTCTGTTTTTAGCTAAAGATTAAAAGTATGAGTTTAAACTATAACTATTAGTATTATATTGTTTATTTTTTTTTGCAGTTCTTGGCCGGGGCTGAGCTTGAACCCACCACCTCCGGCATATGGGGCTGGCGCCCTACTCCTTTGAGACACAGGTGCCGCCCTAATATGGTTTTGTATATTGTAATAACATAGCATTACATCGGTCATGTTTATAAATCTATTTCTATGAAATACTCATACTATCCTCATATACTCCACTATAAACTTTAGTTTATGATAATCTACCTACAAGTGTTTTCAAAGGGAAACTAAAACACATGATAACGGAAATACAAGGAACCGGGTGACTTGCTTCATTTCTTTCTTTTTTTTTTTTTTTTGAGACGGAGCCTCAAGCTGTCACCCTGGGTAGAGTGCCGTGGCATCACAGCTCACAGCAACCTCCAATTCCAGGGCTCAAGTGAGTCTCTTGCCTCTGCCTCCCAAGTAGCTGGGACTACAGGCGCCCGCCACAACACCCAGCCATTTTTTTTTTTTTTTTGGTTGCAGCCGTCAGTGTTATTTGGCAGCCCGGGCTGGATTCGAACCCACCAGCTCAGGTGTACGTGGCTGGCGCCTTAGCCCGCTCAGCCACAGGCGCCGAGCCGACCTGCTTCATTTCAATACACGTAGCAGAGCATACCTTTATTTTAGCAACTCAGGCATCACCTCCCTGATTTATTAATATATTGCAGCACAGTATAGAACAATAGACTCCAATTATAGACGTGATGATAATAAGATCACTTCATTATTTATATTTCCCCAGTTTCTTCCCAGCTAAGAGTGGCCATGAGATAAAATGTTAGTCATTAAAGGGAGAGCAGAGTTTGCTAGGCATTTCTGGGCCTTCTCCCTGATATAATGCAGACCGCTTCCTCCTACCTACCGCTTTCCTCACAGAACATGGCAGGAGAGATGAAGCTGCAGCAGCGAGACTGTGATCATGAGGAAAATACCCGAACACCTGTAGAGATCTTGGAACTGACACTTTTTATCTACTGAAGCAAGATTTTCTACTAGATTTTTTTTCCCCATAGCAAGAAGTCTTGCATTAGTACAAGTGGGTTTTCTTTACTCACAGCTGGAAGCAATGTTTATCTGATACAGCTTCACTTTAAAATTCTTATCTCAAAAGAAGAAGAAAATAACAAGTCCCATATTAATCTTCAGCTCCTACACAGGGAGGACCATCCTTTGAGCTACAGGGAACCCCCTGTATTTCCTTCAATGTGTTTCCACGAAGCCAAACACTAAGGAGAATCTGTAACTTCTGCACCAGGGTTTCCTGACCGCGGCGCTGCTGACGTGGAGGCTGGGAGTCTCTGCGCCGTGCACTACGCGATGTTTTGCAGCATCTCTTGCTCATATCATTAGGTTCTAATAGTAGCACCTTCTATTTATAACAACTAAAAATGCCTCCAGATAGTATCAAATGTTTTACTGTGGGACAAAACTGCCCCTGTTTAAGAACCACTTATGTAGACAAGAAGCATTTTTATGTTCACATGAAATGAAAAAGCTATTATCTTCCTCACACTTGGTATAAAGACACTCATAACTTCCATATCCTAAATATAAGATGATTTGCAATAATGGAGATTATACACAAAATGAAGAGAAAAACATCCAATTATACTGTATGGCATACTTACTCTAATCCAAAAAAACCAAATGCCAATATTTCGAATTCCCGCCATTGAAGTAAAAATAAAGTACATAATAATAACTGTTATAAGAATATAATCCAGGGGAAAAACCTAGAAAAAGATTAAATTAAATTTAACATACAAATTATAAGGGCTGTAAAAGTACATAACATTAACTGAAAACATTATTCATATTTGACAAATGTTAATAACTGTGATTTAGATTAGGCTACTATGATAATACAAAAAACACTTCACAAAACCAAACTAGTATCGAACTATTATCAAATCATTTAGTACCGTTATCCTTAAAAATAATCCTAAAACAAATTAAACTAAAAATTACATTTATATGTATAAAATACATTCTTAAAAATTAAAAACAAAAATTATTTGAAAAAGTTCACCTATTGTTATATAATGTATTCCAAATCAAATAATGTATAAAAATCCAGTAATATATCAATATAATAACCTTTAAAACAAATGTCAAAGTAGAAATTATATGTAAACAAGAAGTTAAGTTAGCAAAGGGCACAAGCATATATCGAAGTATTAATAGGCTTTCAGCATAATAACTTTATGTGGAACAGAACGTTTGGTAGAGTATAGAATGACTCATGTTTTACTTACTGTTTGCAGTAAAGGCAAAAGCATATTAAGTGGATTACTCAAGTTAGCTCCAAAAATTATAAAACCAGAATCTATTCCAGCTGAATGAAGAGCTTTATCTAAACTGAGATAAAAAAAAATATATATAAAGAGCAAAATTTATGTTATACTATCACACTTTTAATTTAAAAAGAATGGCATCATAACTTAAGCATGTAAATTCATTTGAATTAAGAACACCATGGATAACAAATTAAACCTCACTTACATATCTCACAGGTATTATTCAATTGATAAAAAAATAAAGTCTGTCTATTACTGGACCTGTTAGCCATTCTTTGAGTTAATGCTGTAGAATACTTCAAATGAAATAGCTACTTAAGAAAAATAGACTACATTAATGGAATCTAGCATCCAAAATGTATAATATCACAGGATTTGTATAAGTGCTTTAGAAAATGTGCCTATTATACTTACTTTGACAAGAAGAGAGAAATTACAAACAGCAATGCAACTAAGATGAAAAATATTCCCCAAATGATCTAAAAGCAAAAATATATTTGTTAAAATATAGTTCTAAAAGTTAGTATTAAAAGCACAAAGCTATTACGTTCAGAACGAGCTGTTAGAATATGATAATTATTTAACTAAAATGATCCAAGATAAATTTTAACTTAGTATACATTAATTTTATATTTGTACCTGAATTTTCATTATGAGACTATTTGAGAACATTTACACAAAAGAGACAAAGCATGTCATAAGTCTCCACAAATCATGATACAAATGAAATTTTGTTAGATTAAATACAAAGTTTTTATTCTATTACACTCAAATATAAACTTTAACATTAACTGAAAAGTACACGAAAACTACTACACATACAAATGAAACAAGAGCATGAAACCCATTTACATTACGCTATAATGAAAATAGGGAATTTGCAACATTTTTCAGGAGAAGCAATTTCTCTCTCATACACACACAGAAATCTTATCACAACCCAAAAAAAGTCTATACAAGTGATACTATTCTTGAAACAAAGTACAAACAGCCCTGAAAAATGTCACGTACAACAATATTTCTGTACAAAACTGTGCTAAGCATTAAAAGTAGTGAAACACACTTCTTCCTACTTTATGAACTTTATATTAAAGATAGTAGAAAAATAGTAAAAAAAAATTAGTATCAGGTTTCTAATGAATAGATTCAAAGTATAAAAGAAGTTAAATCTATGTTAACAAATCCTAGGCTCTTTCTTCCCCTGAGATGTTCCCCAAGATCCAGAGACAACTGAATTAAAAGAGTTGGCAAAGCCAGAGCAAAGCAGGGGAGTCCTATTAAGTGATTTGGGCTCCTTCTTTGATCAAAATTGATAAAAAGAGATGAATAAAATCATGAATGCTAGGGAGATTTTTCATCTCATTTTACATGATTGCTGAAGTAAATTCCAGAATTCCAAGGAAATAAAAGAAGTAAAAATAAAAACACATCAATCTACTTGGCATATAAAGATAATTTTGGGAAGTAATTTTAGACCTGTGGTCTGAAGAGTTCTTCAGAGAGTATCTTAGAGAGTATCTTGGTTCTTAGAGAGTATTTTCAGGAATCATGGTGAAGAAGAGTCAGCAACAAAAAGAGACCAAGAAGGCTACAGTCATCTTTTGAAATAGAGTAACACTGCATGTATCCATTTTTCACATTAGGATTTCATACAATAATTCATAATTTAAGAAGTGTTTCATTGCTAAAGAACTTTAAAGTGATTGCTTTATACTAATAAATGTTCATTAGTAGAGGGCATAACACTATTTTTCTACAAGATTCAGGCGCCTACATTGATACACAGGTGGACTGGCAGGTAGTATCATCATACATGGGTGACTATGAAAGTTCTGAGACAGACTGTTTCATGGTCTATTATTTCATATCCAAGAAACACTGTCAACAGCTTCTTTTCTGATTCACCCATGCAAGTTTCACCTTGCTTGGCTTATCAGTGTTGCTAGTTCATTTATTTCTGTTTGCGCAGATTTTATGTTTCGTGATATTTATGTATCTCAAAGCTTTCATAATGACCCATATGCTATGGATACACAAGTAAAACATATTACTTCCTAACAGTTTGTGAACAATAAGTAGCTGTAGCATGAAGCAGTACAACTGCCAGATACCATCCAGAGGAAGAGGAACGTGACATAGAAATAGCATTTGAAGTTAAGATTCCCTTCCTTTAATGTCCATTTTTTTGGGGGGAGGGGAGTTAAAAAAAAGTCCTTAGCTACTTTTCAAATCTGTTGGGATGAATGACCCAGAGTTAGACTGTATAATCAGTGACTTATCAGGACACTCTGAATAAATGTGAAAAAATTATTTCATAAAAATAATAAACAAAACTATACAGATATAAATATAAGATCTTCAATTAGCACTTATAGAATAATGTTAATGATAAGCACATTGGAGTTGACCTAAATGCTATATAGTTTAGCTATGCCAATTTTAAAATAAAAATTACATCAATGAAAACAGTAAAGTCAGAACTTTTGAAAGTTTTCTCCTCCATAAAAAGCAATAAGAAAACTAGCAAAATTTATCAGAATGAACTTTTTCAAAACTTTAGAAATTAACCAAATGCATGCAGCAATCCCAGAGTATTTATTCAAGAAAAATGACTGAATCTCAGTAGAAAACAAAGGGCATTATGACATTTTAACCTGCTCTAGTCCTAATTTCTCCTCTCTGTGCTGGGCAGCCTTGAAAAATAGCCTATAAACATCAACAGCTTAACACTAACAGTCACCTAAGTAAGTAAAAAGGGGCTGAGTTCTTTTTAAGTCACATTCCCAGAGATCTGTCACTATTTGACCTGCCTGGTGGTTCTGTGGAAGATTACACTCACAAGGCTGTCTATATTTGATCTTAATTGGAGCTCACACAGTACAAAAAATCTTTTTTCAAGAGTGTTTGTCAAAACAATTTACAAGCAATCAATGAACTTCATTACCATCAAGCCAATGGATGACAGACAAAAATAAAGTAACCAAAAAGCTGAAAATTGACACCTAAAGGAGGAGTCGTTCATAGAGGCTTTGAAAATTTCTACCCTCTTCCTGGGAAGGCCTACAAAATGCCTGTGCATGCCCAGGGCTGTGTGCATGATCAGGAAAGGTCTGAGAAGGCTTAAATTCACCCTTGGGGCGGACCTGAGGGTGCTGCACAAGCAGGAAGTGAAGGCCAAGGCTGAGCTGTAAAGTGCTTACCTGAGTGCTGACATGAAGAAGTATGGCCAATAGACGGAGGAAAAAAGCGCAACTATTAGGCAAGTCCCAGATGCTGGACTTATTACACACACAAAAATGGTATTTTAAATACCACTTCCTTAAACTGACCTAATTTTCATAGGCCAGACATGGGCCACAAGCACGTAACAGTACAGCAGCCTAATTATTATGCTGACCACCTCTGTATGTTGACCAGTTTGTTACAGTCCCTTGGGTGGTCAACTTACAGAGGTTCTCTTAATATGTTCAAAGACCTTAAAAAAACAAAACAAAACTATAGCCTAATGGGAATGGTGTTTTCCCAAATAGAGAATAGCAATAAAGAGACAAAATTATGTGGAGTTAATTGAAATTCTGAAGATTAAGAAATAATAATCGAAATAAGTATTAGGACCGAACAACAGATTTGAGAAGACATAAGAGTTAGCAAACTTAAAGATAAATCAACTGAAATGATCCAGTCTGTGAGAGAAAGAAGAAATAATGAAGAGAACGGAACAGAGCAGCAGGGTCGAGAGAGACTCCAGAAGGCGGTGCAACATCGCAGAGTCCGAGAGAGGAGGGAAAGATGCAGAAAGAATATCTGAAAACAATTACGTCCCCAAAGTTTTAAAATGTGGTGATAAACATTAATCTGCATCTCTGAGAAACTCAATAAACTTCAAATAGAGTAAACTCATACCTACACACATCATAAACTAAAAGGAAAAAAAAAGCCAAAGTGAGATCTTGAAAGCAGCACTAGGAAACAGACTCACATCAAGTGAACCTTATTTCCCAACAGAAACCAAGGACACCCGAGACAGTAGCAAAACAAATTAGATACAGCGTTATGAAAGAGACACATTCTTAGGAAGACCCATGTAACAAAACCACAACTGGAACTTTACTATACAAATGCAAGCAATGTGATCTAACTGTATCTATCTTCTTATTAATCCGATTAAAAAACTGACTCAGGAAGAAAATAAATCTAGAGACCTACAACAAGTACAAGGACTCAAGTTATCAAAAAACTTCCCACAATAAAATTCCAGAAATTTTACCAAAGTTTGAAAGGAAAATTAATGCCAATCCTTTGCAAAGGTGGCTGCATGACACTGTGTGCTTAATGCCACTGAAAGTACATGAAAAATAGTTAAAATCGTAAAAGTTATGCCACATATTTTACCACAATAAAAAGTCTGAAAAAATATATGAACATAATTATAAACATGAATTTATAACTTTCTAAGTAAAAATAAGTGCATATATGGTAATACCATGTACCTCAAGTTATATTTAAAACCTAATGGATACGTTACCCAGGCTAATTAGTTGTATAAACTCAAAGTATACCCTTCCGTAAAGAGTTTATTCAAGTATTTCATGAACATTAGACTGTATACTTAGAAATATATTTGATATTACACCAAAATGCTGCTCTAAAAAGCCACTAACTTATTGTAATTATATGCTTATTTTTATAATTGTTTTCAACACAAAACTAATCTTCCTTTGGTTCCATGCAGTATTTAAAAAGTTAAAAAGTTCTGGGTGGTGCCGGTAGCTCAGTGGGTAGGGCACCAGCCACATACACTGGAGTTGGTGGGTTCAAACCCAGCCAGGGCCAGGTAAAACAACAATGACAACTGCAACAATAAACATAGCTGGGCGTTGTGGAGGGCACCTGTACTCCCAACTACTTGGGAGGCTGAGGCAAAAGAATCACTTAAGTCCAAGAGTTTGAGGTTGTTGTGAGCTGTGACGCCACGGCACTCTACCAAGGGTGACAGCTTGAGACTCTGTCTCCAAAAAAAAAAAAAGTTAAAAAGTTCTATATGAAGGACCGTAACAATAGCAGCTGCAGTTTTCTGAGCTGTTCAGGTTATAGTATACTGCATTGCATACATTATTTCATTTAATTCTTATAACAAAAATAAGTACATAACTCCATTTTACAAATGAGAAAACTGAAGTTCAGGAAGTTGAAGTAACAAAAATTATATAACTGGTAAAAAGCAAAGCAAGTACTCCAACCCATGGCATGTGGCGGCAAAGCCCACCTTCTGAATCCTGGTGCTCGGAAATCAGGGGTGTATACCCGAGGGAACGCAAGGCAATGTGGAATCACAACAGCAGCAGGCACCTTCACGGGGAGTGGGGGGGACTCGACACTTACCGAAAAATTGTTAAGTTGCTTGTATTTGCAAAAACTTAATACTTTTTATTAAAGAACAAACATAGATTGTGGCATAGATGAAAAGGCAACACTATCACAAAATTATGAGACCAAAAAAAATTTTTTGTCAGAAACTTCTCCTACGACTTAAAGAACCTTTAGCATTACAGAGCACTGGAGCGTGATGAGTCTAGACCACCTTGGATGCCAATGTTTAAGAACCACTAAACAACACATGACCTGCTATTTCTTAATTTTATCAACTATAAACGCAGAACGGATGAATAATAAATAACTTTCCTTTCTCATTTATTATAATAGCAACGTTTACTTGTTCACATACATGTTAAACTCCCAATTATATAACAATCAGTTTGTATCCCCAGAGATTTCTTTCAGGCATTACCTATTATCATATTCCTAACTTAGGATCAGACAATAAAAAGAAAAAAATTTAGATCAATATTGAGAAATGACATCTTTATACAGCAAAGGAATAAATGATAAACTGATTGTACTGGAAGTTTCAGCCAATGAAGCAAGGAAAGCAAAAAGCAACTAGAAATCTCATGTTTGAAAGGAAGAAGTGAACTGTCTTTTAGCAGCTGGTAGCATGCGCATAAAAATTCCTAAGAAATCTACAATAATACTCCTACAATTAATAATTTAGATAGGTAGCAGGATAAAAGGTCAATGTACAGAAACTAATTTCTACATAATAGCAACAAACATTGAAAACTGAAATGAAATGACATAATTTGCAAGAACATATAAAAAGAAATACATAGAGATAAACTTATAAATTGAATTCTCCAACCCATGAATATGATACTTTCCATGTATTTACATCTTCTTAAATTTCTCTCTAAAAACCACAAAACACTGCTGAGATAAATTTCAGAAGATGTAAATACATGGGAAGATATCATATTCATGGATTGGAAAATTCAATTGTTAAGCTATAGATTCCCCCAAATTTGCCTATAAATTCAAAGTAATCCCACTGGATATCTCAACGTATATTTTGTAAAATTATAAATCGATTCTAGGAAATGCAAAGGATCTAGCACAGAAAAAACAAATTTGGAAAAAAAATAAAAACTGAAAAATGTATACTACCTGACTTCTTGACTGATTGTGAAGCTACAGTAATCAAGTATTAGTAAGTGAGTATATGGATCAATGGAGTGGAAGGTAAACTCTAGAAAGAGACCCACGTATATCCTGTAATCAATTGATTTGACAGAGCTGTCAAGGAAATTCAATGAGCAAAGATTAGTCTTGACAAAAGATGATGTGGAACTGGATATCCATACAAAAAATAAAATAAAACTTAAACCTTAAGCCATTCTATGCCACAAGATTAATTTACAATGGACCACTATTCTAAGTGTAAGAGTTAAATCTCCAAAACTTCTAGAACAAAACATAAGAGGAAATGTTTGTCACCTTATCCCAGACAAACATTTCTGAGGATATAAAAATATAAGCCAAAAAACAATTAAATTTGAATGCATAAAAATTTAAGAAATATCTGTCTGAATAACAGTGCTATGAATAAAAGAAAAAAAATGAAGAAAACAAACCACAAACTAGGAGATGATTTTTACAATGCATATATTAAGGTACTTTCTCCAGAATATATAGTTCTCACGACTCACTCCTAATACAAACACTTAATGTAGAAAATGTTTTAAAATATTCCAATACATATTTTAGAGAAGATGTACAAATAGCCATTAAGTATACAAAAAGATGCTCAATATCATTAGTCACATGGAAAATGCAATACAAAACCATGAATACTACTGCACATTCATCGAAAAACTCTTACAAACACTAAATAAGAGTGGAAGGATGTGAAGTAATTGGGAATCTCATATTGTAGGCATGAAAAATGGTGCAACCACTTTGGTAAAGACTTTGCCAGTTTCCTACAATGTTAAGAAATACATTAGACATTAGACCCAGAAATTTTATACCTAGGTATTTCACTAAGAGAAATGAACAAAAGCACATATCTACACAGAGTTGTACAAAAACATTCGCATCAGCATCATTGTTGTCTCCAACTGGAAACAACCCAAATGTCCACTAATCTGTGAATGGACGACCAAATTGTGATACAGACACATGTGGGTTACTACTGAGCAATAAAATGGGGGGGACCTCCAGACAAAAACATAGCAACACAGGTAAATCTCAGAAATATTGTCCTGTGCTGAAGCAGCCGGCTAAAAGACTATACACTTTGTGATTCCATTTACAGAAAGTTCTAGAACACATGAAACTAAAGTTTAATGATAGAAAAGACGTAAGTAGTTAGTAGGAGTCTGAGCTAAAGGAACATGGAAGGGCATAACCTTGATTTTGAGGTGATGTGGATATTCTATCCATCTGCATATCTGTATTTGGCAAAAACAGTCTGCACACTTAATAAAATTGATTTAAAAATCCTTCTAGAGCGGCACCTGTGGCTCATGGTGCCAGCCCCATATACCAGAGGTGGTGGGTTCAGACCCAGCCCCAGCTAAACTGCAAAAAGTAATAAAAATGATAAAAAAAAAATCCTTCTAAATACACATTCAGTGAAATGGGACAAAGTATGTTTAAAAGAAGGAAGCTCATGTTAGAAACTAGGTTGTATATATTTCTAAGAAGCTGTAAATAATTTAAGATTTAAATCAGGGATAGAAGGCCAGGCGGGGAAGCCAAAGCCGGTGGATTGTCTAAGCTCAAGAGTTTGAGACCAGCCTGAGCAAAGCAAGACCTGGTCTCTACAAAATATAAAAACTAGCCACACACTGTGATGGGCACCTGTAGCCCCAGCTACTTGGGCGGCTCAGAAAAGAGGATCACTTGAGCCCAAGAATTTGAGATTGCCATGAGCTACAGGATGCCATGGTACTCTATCCAGGGTGACCGTGTGAGACTCTGTCTCAAAAGAAAAAAGAAAAAAAAAAAAAAAGGATGGAACAGTTTTTCATCATACCTTTGGCAAAATGAAGACAAGTCGACTTTTAAAAAGTTTTTCTAACAGAAAGTTTTAAAAAATGGTTACATAGAAAAACTAATCGATAATACATTTTTGAAAATTCTTTCACAAGAGGAGCTCTTAAAGCCTGGGCACTTAGTGAGGGCACTTGCTTTCTAATCATAACAGGCAGACAAATCAGCACCAGAATTCAACCTGACTGACTCATCTTTGATGGAGTTCTCTGAAATATTATTTTTAATTTAGCCAAAACCCACTGTATAGCTCCATCTTACCCAACTTCACTTCCAGTCAGTCTGTTCAGCATATTCCGTGAATGCCCACTGGCATTCTATTGCATGTATATGAGGGTTTGGAGTTAGGTGTAGAATGAGTGAATCTGTAGCGGAGTCAGTTACTTTAAGGTTGAGGCACACCGTGACATTAATTCAATGTAGGCATTTAAGTTTAGGTATCACAGTCCCAAAAATTCAAGGCAGGCAAATAATTGTTTTCAAATAAAAGAAAATAATGGTTTTTCCATCTCAAATAATATCTTTTTATAAGCTTTGGAAGCATCATCTAACAATGAGGCAAATTCTATTAGTTAGTTAGGAATTCAGATCCCAAGATCACCCTATTTATAGAAAAGACCAAAACTGCAAAATACACGAGCAGTATATTACACTATTTATCTATATTTTTATTTATATTCCTCAACTGTGTTATAACACCTACATTATACATGAGTAAACGAAGCTCAGAAAGATTGCTCTCCTTGCCCAAATGTCCAAACCAGGGAGTTGTGATTCAAAGCCAGATTACTCATACTCCAAAATCCAAGGTCCTAAGTACCATGCTTCAATGACTCAAAATGAGAATTCAATCATAAACTTAGGAGAAGAGTGACAGTGTAATTTTTTAAAACTCCATTTACCTTCAGGGGACGCAGAGCACCACAAAATTTTGTCCACCAACTGTTCTCAATGAATTCTAAATGCCTCTCTCTTTTCTTAAGTGTTTGCAACCTTTCTTCATATTGTTTTAAGGCACGTTTATCTCTTGCTGACAAAGGTCGACCATCTTTGCTCTACAGAATTACAGAACAAAATAAAAGTTTTTATCATTAAAATCTTAACCAGGTACCCACCAGATTTAGTAGATCGTGCAACATTTTAGGTTGGACACTTCTTAGACAAATTTGCTAAGTGAAAAAACTGACACTTGCAATGTGACGATACTTAAACTAAGATCAGCATCAAAATGTGGATGTGTATACATTGGATATTGTCTTTCCCTTCATCCCTGTCTTCCAAATATATGATAAAGCCATAAATATGTAGAGAATTATCTGTAAAAACACCCCACAAAAAAAGTAGTGTTTTGCTCCGTTTTTCTCCCTTCCCTCCAAACTCCCATGTTTTATTTCAATACATTTGGCCCTTCCTCTTTCTTTAGTCAAGTGGCTGTGTTACATGGATTTTTCAGGCTGATTCAAATACCAGCGCAGTGATGCAGCACAAGTAGAGGTAGCATGCGGAGGTCTTACAACAACTGCTAAGAATCAGCACTTCCCTGCTTTCTAAATTCATTTGCAAATGTATCATAATTTCTTTGGCCAATCTATCTGACAAATAATCTCATGCCTTCCGTAACCAAGAGGAGTAATTTTTCCATGGTATCTCCCAGGTACATGCTCCTACTTGCTCTTACATCTCCCTGCCCTTGAGTGTCTCTGATTGGGTACAGTAATAAGACCACTACTAAATATAAAAGATGAAATATAAATTTGTTTGCTTCTACTGGAGGGAAAAATAAATAATTACACAGAACTAAATTTAAAAATGCAAAGATATTAGATATTACAATGTCTTAACATTCCTACCAAGGAGTAAGTGGTTTCTCAGCAGATACCTAACACACAGCACGCTGGGTATCCTAGTGCAGCCTCGATTTGAAATCAGATACAACGAAGACAATATCATAGACTTTCTAACAAAGAGATACACACAGTTGGCCACTCTGTATTTGCATCACCATGCTCTTTTGGAACCAACCATCCTCTTGTATAAGTTACTCCTTCTCAAATTTTATCATGCATAAAAATCACCTGTAAAGTTTGTTAAACACAGGTTTGTAGGCTCTACCCCCAGAGAATATGATTTTATTAAGTCTTCAGTGGTGCCCAGAACTTGCATTTCTACCAAATTCCCAGGAGATGCTGACACTATTAGTCCGGAGACCACACTTCATATTGACTAGACCGTACATTAATTATCTTCATTGCTTTAAGTCAAATACATTGAGTATTATCACACTGGATCCCAGAAAAGGGAACCTGCCATAAGGTACTTTCTGGAGGTTGGAGGAACAAAATGATCACTCACTTTCCAGACGAATCCAGGCAATAAGATTTCAAGTGTGTGGTATGGGAAGGGTTCAGCAGTTTATATCCTAATCATAACAATTTTTCTCAAAACTTCTGTTGTAATATTAAAACAACATAATGAGGTAATTTTGTTTCAATGCTGGCTTTCACTATTTTGGAAAAAAAAATTAGTAAACTAATTTAAAAATTCAAACCCAAATTATTGACCTATCTGGTGAATGCATCAGTAAAATGAGGGATATGCCCATTCTGCACTGCTGACCAACTAAACCAATATAAGAACTGTGATCAGAAAAACCAATACTAGAATGGAAATTCAGCAGCCAACCATCTATCCCATCTGAAAGAAAAAATGTGCTATAAAGATTAAAATGTAAGGGTTTAACAAACCCCTTGCTTTTAGCAAGTAAAAGGAGAAAGCTGCCCTTCATACTGGCCCTAATTATCATTTTACCACTCCCATTTTCCATAGGTATCACTGTTAAACAAGCCAACATCCTTCTGCACATATTCTGATTTTTGTTAGGTTGTTTCCCTTTTTTTATTTTTTGTGAGGACCACTGACAATCTGCCCAAAGCACCCTGATCTACCTGGGTACCAACGTATGAACCAGTAGAACCGATTTCTAGCAGTGAGCTGCTGGATTAAACTTTAATTATTAAAAGGTACATATGTATATAGGCATATGTTACACCATTCAATTTTCTTTAAAAGCTGTATATCTTATATTCCCCTTAACGATGTACTTATCTCTTTCAACACTGGATATGAGTAAAAATTTTTAAAAATTCCAATGGATTAAAAAAATACTGAGTTGTTCTAATTTTCACGTCTTTGATTATTAGCGTGTCAACTGTCCTGGTTGAGCACTAAAAGTCTTAGGTTCTGGAAAACTCCTCAACTTAAACTAAGTTGTCCAGTCAACTTATTATACTCACCTGAAGATTCGTATTTTTATAGAGCAGATTAATTTCTCCTTCAGTCGACTACCTGTTTAAGTCCTTGCTTCAGTGTTTCTGAGCATAAGCTGCTTGTCCCTTTTTCTGACTCTTTACCTATCATGTTTAACAATTTCTCCCATATTAATATTGGTCTTTTACTTTTTCCTTGGTGCCCTTTTTCAGTACACAAATTTTACAACATAAACATTTAAAACTCATCAACAGACTCGGTGCCTATGGCTCAAGAGGCTAAGGCGCCAGCCACTTACACCTAAGCTGGCGGGTTTGAATCCAGCCCAGGCCGCCAAACAACAATAATGGCTGCAACCAAAAAGTAGTCGGGTGTTGTGCGGGCGCCTGTAGTCCCAGCTACTTGGGAGGCGGAGGCAAGAGAATCGCTTAAGTCCAGGAGTTGGAGGTTGCTGTGAGCTGTGATGCCATAGCACTCTACCCAGGGTGACAGCTTGAGACTCTGTCTCAAATAAACAAATAAATAAATAAATAAAACTCATCAATCTTCTCTTAATTAGCACCTGGGTTTTAGGTATCATTTAGAAATTCTTGTTCACACCAAGATAAAATTTTATTTTCACCTTCTGCTATAGTTTTATAGATTTTATATTTGATTTCAATTCAGAATCCATTTTTTAAAGTTTATTTTAGTATGCTATGGGGGGACACACGTTTTGGTTACATAGTTCACTTTTATAAATTTTAAGTCAACATTATAGACATGCCCCTCACCTAGGAAGCATGCAATGTATATGTATGAAGTACCCATTGGGTGGGAATTTACCCTTCCTCAGCTGCCCTTCATCCCCACCTGAACTTCATTGAGTATTACTTCCCTATGAGCACATTAGGTGTAAATCAATTAGTTTGAATTTAGTATTGAATACCTGTGGTGTTTTTCCATTCTTGTGATACTTAGGAGTTGTACGTTCCACAGTATACACACACTACGTTTTATTAATCCATTCATGTACTGATGGGCACTTGGGTTGTTTCTATGCCCTTGCAGTTGTGAATTGTGCCTCTAGGAACATTCAAGAACTAGTGTCTTTTTTAATAAAATGGTAGGTGTACCTTAAATTCTTTGAGAAATCTCCATCCTACTTTCCATAGAGGCTGAACTAGTTTTCATCCCCACCAACAGCACATGAATGCTCCTTTTGCTTTGTATCCACGCCAGCATCTGTTGTTTGGGGAGTCTATGATGTGAGTCATTCTCACTGGGTTTAGGTGGTTTCTCATTGTGGTTATGATTTCCATTTCTCTGATGATTAGAAGCTCTGGACTTTTTTTTACATGTACTTGTTAGCCACTAGTCTACCTTCTTTATAAATGTTTGTGTTCCTGTCTCTTGTGAACATTTAATGGGTTTGTATAATCTTGTTTATTTGCCTGAGTTCCTTGCAAATTCTAGTTATCAGTCCTCTATCAAACATGTAGCATGCAAACATCTTTTCCCATTCTTTAGGTTGTCTATCTGCTTTGCTGATTGTGACGTTGACTATACAGAAATGTCTTATCTGGCCCCATGTTTTATTTTTGATGTTGCTATGCCACTTGGGTCTTCTTCATAAATTCTTTCCCTAGGCCACTATTTATAAGAGTTTCTCCAACACTGTATTCTAGAATTTTTATAGTTTGATGACTTAAGTTTAAGCATTTTATCCAGGATGAGTTAATTATTTTGAGTGGTGTAAGGTACAGGTACTGTTTTAGTCTTTTATATGCTGCTTTTCCATTCTCTCAGCACCATTTATTGAAGTATTCTTTTCCCATTGTATGTTTCTGTTTGCCTTGTTAAAGATTAGATGACAATATGAGGATGGTTTCATATCTGGATTCTCTGTTCTAATCCAAAGGTCTCTGTCTCTATTTTTATGGCAATACCATGCTGTTTTGAATAGTATAGCTTTGTAGTACAGTCTTAAGTCTGGTAAAGTGATGCCTCCTAATTTATTATTTCATAAGATTGCATTGGCTATTCTGATTCCATTTGAAGCATAGAACTATTTTTGCAAGATCTGCAAAAAATGACAGCGGTATTTTAAGAGAAAATTGCATTGAATCCATGGATTACTTTGGGTAGACATTTTAACAATGTCCTTTCCACTAATCCACAAACCAGATAGATCATTCCATTGGTTTGTATCCTTGGTAATATCTTTTCTCAATGTTTTGAAGTTCTCCGTATAGAGATCTTTGACCTCCTTTGTTAAATATATTCAAAGACATTTCATTTTCTTTGATGCTACTGTGAAAGATTTTATATCCTTGATTTTTTCAGTTTGACTACTGTTGGCATAAATGAAAACACTGATTTGTGTACACTGATTTTGTAATCTGAGATGTTGCTATAATTATTTATCAATTCCAGGGGTCTCATGGTTGAGTCCCTGGGGTTTTCTAAGTATAAAATCATATCATCGGCAAACATTGAAAGCTTAAACTTTTCTTTCCCCAGGTGGATACCTAGGATATCCTTCTCTTGTCTAATTGCTTTGGCAAGGACTTCTAATACTATGTTGAATAGCAGTAGTGATAGTGGGAATCATTGTCCAATTCTGGTGCTAAGAGGCAATGCTTTCAATTTTTCTTCATTCAGTATGCTGTTGGCTGTGTGTTTGTCATACATAGATGGCTTCTATTATTTTGAGGAAAGTCTCATCTACGTGCTTTAAGTGTTCTTGTCAAAAAGGATATTAAATTTTCTCAAGTTCTTCTTCTGTATCTATTGAAAGGATCATAAAGTCTTTGTCTTTATTTCTATTTATGTAGCAGATTACATTTATAGATTTGCATATACATCTCTTGGATAAAACTTACTTTATCAGACGAATTATTTTTTTGATGTGGATCTGAATTCTGTTTAAGATTTTATTAAGAATTTAAGGGCTGGGCGGCGCTTGTGGCTCAGTGAGTAGGGCGCTGGCCCCATATACCCAGGGTGGTGGGTTCGAACCCAGCCCCAGCCAAACGGCAACAAAAAAAAAATAGCTGGGTGTTGTGGCGGGCGCCTGTAGTCCCAGCTACTCGGGAAGCTTAGGCAAGAGAATTGCTTAAGCCCAAGAGCTGGAGGTTGCTGTGAGCTGTGAAGCCACAGCACTCTACCGAGGGCAACAAAATGTGACTCTGTGTCTAAAAAACAAATAAATAAATAAATAAATAAATAAAAAATAAAAAAAAAAGTAAAAAGAATTTAAGGGCTTTGAAGGGCATTTAAGGCAATGAGTTTTCCTCTCAGAACTGCTTTTACAGTACCCCACAGGTTTTGGTAGCTTATGCCCTTATTGTTATTTAGTTCAAAGAATCTTTTTATTTCTTTTTTTATCTCCTCCTTGACCCGAGTATCATTCACCAATAAACTGTTTAGTTTCCATGACTTTGTGTGGGGATGAGTATTTCTGTCAGAATTGGTTTCTAGTTTTATTCTACTATGGTCTGCAAAGAAACACAGCATAATTTCTATTTTAAAAATCACTGAGACTTATTTGTGCCCTAGGATGTGATCAATCTTGGAGAAATGAACCATGAGCTAATAAGAATATATATTCAGTAGTAATGGGGTGGAATGTTCTAAAAATGTCTATTAGGCCTATTTGTTCTATAGTCATGTTTAAGTTGAATATTTAATTTCTGCTTATAGGATCTACCTAGATCTAACAGTGAAGTGTTGAATTCCCGAGATAATTATAGTTTTATTGTTTATCATTTTCTTTAGGTTAAGAAGAGTTTGCCTTTAAAATGTAGGATCATCTAAGGCAGATGTATAAATATTTAGGATTGATAAGTCTCTCTGTTGAATGATTCTCTTGACTAATACACAATGCCCCTCTTTGTCTTCCATTACTTTTGATGATTTGAATTCAACGTATCTGTGATGAGAATAGCTACTCTTGATTTCTTTCTGTTTTCATTTGACAGGATATTGTTTTCCACCCTTTCACCCTGAGTCTGGTGTTCCTTTGGGAGTGAGATGCATTTCCTAAAGCCTATTTATGTGGCTTGAATTTTTTTATCCATCAACCAGCCTGCACCATTTCAGTGAGGAGCTCAACCCATTCACATTTATTGAGAGGATTGGTAAGAGGGTGGATTTCTACTCATTATATTTTGTGAGATTCTATCAGATTGTTTTATCTCTTAGGGCGCTGTGGTATCTAGACTTTGACCTATAGATTCTAGGTAGTTTTAGACTGGTTGAGAGTCAATTGTGTTGGTCAGTGTATAGTGCAGGTCTGAGAAATTCCTGAAGGGCGAATCTAGTTGTATCAAATTTCCTCAAAGTTTGCTTGTCAGGAAAATACTTAATTTCTCTATCAAATATGAAAATTAGCTTTCTAGGATACAAAGTACTAGACTGGCTATTGTTCTCTTTAAAAACATTAAAAGATAGAGCCCATTCCCTTCTGCCTTGTGAGGTTTCTGCTGAAAAATCAGCTGTTAGGCTGATGGACTTACCCTTACAGATCAAATGCAGCTTACACCTAGCTGCTTATAAAAATTTTCTCTTTGATTTTGAATTTAGCCAGGTTAATTAGAATGTGTGTTGGAATGTTGTGCTCTATTTGAATTGAGATTTCATGGGGTTTGATGACCATCTAGTAATTGGACATCTTAGTTTCTAGGGATATTTGGGAAATTTTCTGTAATAGTAATATCAAATACAGATCAACGCTTTTAGGACACACTTCTTATCCGTCAGGCATAACTATAATTTGTATGTTTGTACACTTTGCATAGTCCATACTCCCAAATTTATGAGATGCTCTGACTTTGATCTCTTCTTTTCTGCCTTTTTTTAATGACTGGGGTTAGCTTTAGTTTCTTATCTTCAAGCTCTGAGATTCTTTCTTCTCCATGGTTTAATCAGTTGCTGAAATTTTCTGGGTTTTTTTTTTTAATTAAATCATATCTGCATATATTAGTATGATCAAGGGGTACAATGTGCTGGTTTCATATACAATCTGAAATATTTTCATCAAACTGTTTAACATAGCCTTCAGGGCATTTTCTTTGTTATTATACATAGACATTTATATTCTGCATTAAGTAAGTTTTGCCTGTACCCTCTAAGATACATCATAGATGTGGCCTCACCAATTACCCTCCCTCCACCCGAACCTCCCCCCTCCCTTGCCCCTTTCCCCATATTCTTGTGCTATAGTTGGGTTATAGCCTTCATATGAAACCTATAAATTAGCTTCATAGTAGGGCTGAGTACATTGGATACTTTTTCTTCCATTCTTGAGATACTGTGCTAAGAAGAATACATTCCAGCTCCATCCATGTAAACATGAAAGAGGTAAAAACGCCATCTTTCTTTAAAGCCACACAGTATTCCATGGTATACATGTACCACAATTTATTAATCCATTTGTGGGTCGATGGGCACTTGGGCTTCTTCCATGACTTAGCAATTATGAATTGGGCTGCAATAAACATTCTGGTACAGATGTCTTTGTTATACTGTGATTTTTGGTCTTCTGGGTATATACCTAATAAAGGAATTATAGGATCGAATGTCAGGTCTATTTCTAGATCTCTAAGAATTCTCCAAACATCCTTCCAAAAGGAACGTATTAGTGTGCATTCCCACCAGCAGTATAGAAGTGTTCACTTTTCTCCACATCCATGCCAACATCTCTGCTTTTGAGATTTTGTTATGTGGGCTATCTTACTGGAGTTAGGTGATATCTCAAAGTAGTTTTGATTTACATTTCTCTGATGATTTAGGATGGTGAGCATTTTTTGATCTGTCTGTAGGCCGTGCACCTGTCTTCTTTAGAGAAGTTTCTCTTCAAGTCCTTAGCCCACCCTGAGATGGGATCACTTGTTCTTTTCTTGCTCATATGTCTGAGTTCTCAGTGGATTCTGGTTATTAAACCTTTGTTGGAGGCATAACCTGCAAATATTTTCTCAGATTCTGAGGGCTGTCTGATTGCTATACTTACTATGTTCTTGGCTCTACAGAAGCTTTTTAGTTTGATCAGGTCCCAATAGTGTATTGTTGATACTGCTTCAATTGCCTGGGGAGTCCTTCTCATAAAATATTCACCCAAGCCAATTTCTTCAAGAGTTTTCCCTCCACTTTCTTCTAATATTTTGATAGTTTCATGTCTTACGTTTAAATCTTTAATCCAGTGAGAGTCTACCTTAGTTAATAGTGAGAGGTGTGGGCCCAGTTTTAGTCTTCTACATGTTGCCAACCAGTTCACCCAGCACCATTTGTTAAATAGGGAGTCTTTTCCCC
>CAUYRH010101782.1:0-11197 GCA_963574655.1 Perodicticus potto | reverse complement strand
TTTATTTTTTTATTTTATACGACTTTTCTTAAAAAACAAAATTTAATACAGCTGACTATAGAATTAAAATTCCACCCTCTTTTTGGCACCTCCCCAGGGATGACTACTGTTAACCATTGACTACATATATCTTTCCAGATCTTCTCTGTGCTTTTATAACATAGACTTCTTTCTTTCTTTTTTTTTTTTTTTTGAGACAGAATCTCAAGCTGTCACCCTGGGTAGAGTGCTGTGGCATCACAGCTCACAGCAACCTCCAATTCCTGGGCTCAAGCGAGTCTCTTGCCTCTGCCTCCCAAGTAGCCGGTACTACAGGCACCCGCCACAATGCCCGGCCATTTTTTTGTTGCAGCCGTCATTGTTGTTTGGCAGGCCTGGGCTGGATTCGGACCCGCCAACTCAGGTGTACATGGCTGGCGCCTTAGCCCGTTGAGCCACAGGCACCGAGCCCATAGACTTATTTCTAATGGAATGATTTTATGCGTAATATTCATAGTTTTCATTCCCCCTCCCAAATATATCATGGATATCTTTATATTCTACCGAATATGGATCTACCCTATTTTTCTCACCATTGTTTATTTTACCATCATAAGTCTGTGCCCGGCCCACATGGAGGCCTGCAGTCCACTTCCTCAGGAGCTCTTCCAGTGTGGAACTTCGATGCAGAGCCCATGGTTCTGTGGTTAGGATGGGCAGACAGTGTGGACACTCATTTCTTAGATGGTTCAACCTATTCACTCCAGAGGATGGAAACATACATCTACTGCTCTGTGCCCCCGTGCAAAGATGCTAAGCATCCCACCTCACCCCACCCTCCTATTACCTCAGAACATACCACAAAGGATTGTTGGCTTTTTTTGCTTTTTAAACCCATATTTCATTTGATGATGGGGTGCTCTTCTTGCCACCCCCAAACCTTAAAGACCTGGACCTGTGTGAAGTGTGTGCAGATACAGGAAGTGGGATGTCATCAGCCAACTAGCCAGCCATTTGATGCCTGCAACCTGCCTCTCAGTTGTTTCTGATGGAATTCCTGGGAAGGGCCCCGGCTCAACCTGATTCTCACTGTGTCTTCCCTGTATTTTGAGCCCCGCAGATCTCCTCGCTGGGCCTGTTTTTTTTTTTTTTTTTGAGACAGAGCCACAAGCTGTCACCCTAGATAGAGTGCTGTGGCATCATAGCTCACAGCAACCTCCAACTCTTGTGCTTGAGCGAGTCTCCTGCCTCCGCCTCCCAAGTAGCTGGGAATACAGGCGCCCACCACAATACCTGGCTATTTTTTTTTTTTTTTTGGTTGCTGCTGTTGTTGTTTGGCGGCCCCGGGCTGGATTTGAACCCACTGGCACAGGTGTATGTGGCTGGCGCCTTAGCCGCTTGAGCCACAGGCGCCAAGTCGCTGGGCCTATTTAACATCTGATTATGGACATGGAATAACTCAGCTCTGACTTCACCTTTACTTCCTGCAGAGTGTCTTCAATTCTCATAACTCATCCCAGTGATGACATCATTGCCAGTTGCTCTGTAACCTTTGCTCTACATAGTATCATGCAAGTGAAACTGACTTTTGTATAGTGAAACTGGCTCTTTTAGGATAGTTATGTGAACGTCATAGAGGGTCCTTACATAAACCTGTACAGTTTGGCCTACTATGCGCCAAGGCCATCAGGTCTAGCCCGATAGGCTACACTCCTGTACGACGTGCTGCTGCATTGCGAACTGTAGGTGATTTTCATATGGCAAGTATCTGTGTATCTAAACATCTAAACATAGAAAAGATCCAGCCAAAATATGATATAGCAGATAAAAACTGGTACACCTGCACAGGGTACTTACTATGAAGGGAGCCCGTAGCATTGATGCTGCTCTGGGTGAGTCAGTGAGTCATGAGTGAACGTGAAGGCCCAGCACATCCCACTACTGTAGACTATAAATACTGCACACTTAGGCTACCTTAGATTTACCGAAAATTTTCTTTCCTCAACAACAAGTTAACCTTAGCTTATAGTAACATTTAAAATTTATAAACTTTTACATTTTTAGAAAACTTTTTTTTTTTTTTTGAGACAGAGTCTAAGTCTGTTACCTCACCCTAGGCTAGAGTGCTGTAGCTACAATCTCCAGCTCCTGGGCTCAAGTGATCCTCCTATCTCAGCCTCCTGAGTAGCTGGGTCTACAGGCACCAACCACAATGCTTGGTTAATTTTTCTATTGTTAGTAGAGATGGGGTCTCACTCTTGCTCAGGCTGGTCTCTAACCTCTAACCGCAAGCCATTTCCCACCTCCACCAGGCGTGAGCCACTACACCTGGCCAGCACGTAAACTTAAATTTTTTTTTAGTCTTGTAGTAACACTTCACTCAAAAACACACATATGGTATAGTTGTACAAAACTATTTTGTTTATCCTCATTCTATAAGCTTTTGTGTGTGTGTATTTTACTTTTTTAAACTTTTCTGTTAAAAACTAAGGCACAAACACATCCATTAGCATAGGCCTACACAGGGTCAGTGTTATCAATATCACTATCTTCCATCTCTACATCTTGTCTCCCTTGGAGAGATTCAAGGGCAATAACGTGCATGGAACTGTCGCCTTTTCTGATACTAGTGCCTTCTTCTGCCTGAAGGTCTTTTGCATGTAATTTTTTTTTTTTTTTTTGAGACAGAGCCTCAAGCTGTCACCCTGGATAGAGTGCCGTGGCATCCACAACTCACAGCAACCTCCAATTCCTGGGCTCAAGCGAGTCTCTTGCCTCTGCCTCCCAAGTAGCTGGGACTACAGGCGCCCACCACAACGCCTGGCCATTTGTTTTTGGTTGCAGCTGTCATTGTTGTTTGGCAGGCCCGGGCTGGATTTGAAACCGCCAGCTCAGGTGTACGTGGCTGGCGCCTTAGCCTGTTGAGCCACAGGTGCCGAGCCAGCATGTAATTTTTTTTAAAGTAGAAGGAATTCATTACAAAATAAAAATAAAAGGTATAGTATGGTAAATACATAAACCGGTAGCATAGTTGTTTATTATTGTGATCAAGTATTATGTACTTTACTTACTCGTAAGTATGTCTTTTTATAGGACTGGTAGTGGGGTAGGTTTGTTTCCACCAGCATCACCACAAATACATGAATAATGCATTGTACTTCTGCTTCAGCCTTACAATGGCTACAGTGTTACTGAGTGATAGAAATTCTTTTGCTTCATTATTATTATTTTTTAAGACAAGTCTCACTATGTCACCCTCAGTAGAATGCCGTGGTATCACAGCCCACAGCAACCTCAAAGTCTTGGGCTCAAGTGATCCTCTTGTCTCAGCCTCCCAAGTAGCTGGAACTATAGGCGCCCACCACAACACCCGGTTATTTTTTGGTTGTAGTTGTCATTGTTGTTTATCTGGCCTGGACTGGCTTTGAATATGCCAGCCTTGGTGTATGTGGCTGGCGCTGTAACCACTGTGCTATGGGCACTGAGCCCTTTTGCTTCATTATTATCTTATGGGACCCCTATCACATACGTGGTCCATGGTTGGCTGAAACATCATTATGTAGAGCATGACTGTCTTTTATTCATCCTGCAAATAT
The DNA here is from genome assembly GCA_963574655.1 of Perodicticus potto. NCBI lineage: Eukaryota > Metazoa > Chordata > Mammalia > Primates > Lorisidae > Perodicticus > Perodicticus potto. Next base: position 7,622 of record CAUYRH010101782.1, on the reverse strand, counting down.
TTGTCCAATAGCTATATAGATGCTAGAGCCTAAGGCTATTCCTATCTTTGTTTTCATTTAGACAGAGTCTCACTCTGTAGCCCTGGGTAGAGTGCTGTGGTGTTGTCATAGTGCACAACAACCTCAAACTCTTAGGTTCAAGTGATCCTCTTGCCTCAGCCTCCCAAGTAGCTTGGACTTCAGGTGTGTGCCACTATGCCCACCTAGTTTGAGCTCATGTGATCCACCCATCTCAGCCTCTTGGAGTGCTAGAATTACAGGCATGAACCACCTGCCCAGCCAGGCTAGTCCTGTCTTTGAGGAGCTCCAATTCCAGAGATAGAAGCAGTAAACTCTGTCAGAAGGGAGGGCCAGGCTTTACTGAGGGGATATTTAGGTTGGTTTTGAATGGATAGTTAGGATTCTAGCAGTTGGAGAAGGTGTGAAGTCATTCAAGTCAGATAGAATAATGTGCAAAGTACAGAGGTGTAAAAATAAGTACCCAGGTAGGCAAGGGGAAGCTTCTCTTTATAGAAACATTTCAGCTAAGAAATGAAGGAGTGATTGAAATAGAAACCATTTTGCAATCCCTAATGAATGGATCTGAAGCATCAAGCACCAACAGTTGCCAACATCAGAAAAAGAGATATTGCCTATGAAGTAATTAAAATTAATCTGAGTATGATCAAGCTTCTGGGTCTAACCTCTATTTTATAGGAAGTACAGAGGATGGGGAAAATGTTAAACTACACCATTAGGATGTAATTAGCAAATAGAGGGAATTAAAGATGACCCAATTCCTTTAATAAATTAATTGCAAGAAAAATAAATAGAAGGAGACCTACAGATCAAAAGAACACCATCAGTCTCAAAGATAGTATGAGACAACAAGAAACTTGAACACTGAGTATTTGATGTTACTAAGGGATTGCTATTAATTTTTTAAAATATTTATTTATTTATTGAGACAGAGTCTTAAGCTGTCACCCTGGGTAGAGTGCTGTGGCATCACAGCTCACAGCAACCTCAAACTCTTGGGCTCGAGCGATTCTCTTGCCTCAGCCTCCCAAGCAGCTGGGACTACAGGCGCCTGCCACAACGCCCGGCTATTTTTTTGGTTGTAGTTGTTGTTGTCGTTTGGCAGGCTGGGCTGGATTTGAACCCACCAGCTCCGGTGTAGGTGGCTGGCACCCTAGCTACAGGCGCCGAGCCAGGATTGCTATTATTTTTAGATGTGATGGAAATCTTGCAGGTTATAACTAATTCCTTGTCACTTTGAGAAATGTACTGAAAGTTTAATGGATGAAATGTTATGATGAGGAAATTGTCTTCTGAGTAGCTCAGGGGAAGAGTAGATGGGGCTATAAATGAAACACGATTAGCTGTGAGGTGATAATCATTGAAGCCCGGTTATGGGCATATCTAGGTTCATTATGGTATTCTGTTTGACTTTTACATATATTTGAAATTCCTTGTAATAAAAAGTTTTTAAAAATGGTGTCTGGGATCTAATAGCTTCCTGTGACTCAGGTACAGAAGCAGCAGAAACAGGGCTGGGAAGGGGTCAGTGGTGGCAGGGTTGGTGCTCAGGTTATAAAGTTCTTTTCCTGTCAGGCAGATGGGTTTCAAACCACCATGGAAACCCAGGGTCCTGAAGGGGGCCCTGGAGCAACACAAGTACGGAGAGGGGCTGAACAGAGGGGACACTGGGTCAGCTATACTTTTTACAAGAACAGTTTTTCTTCCAATTGTTATTAAATTGGACTTTTGGGTAACATTTCATTAAAAAAAACAGAATTCTGAGGCTTTAAGAAATTTCTCTGTAGCCACTGAGGGAAAAGTTGCCTTTTTTCAAAAAAAAATTTTTTTTGTTGTTTGTTTGTTTGGAACAGTTGCCTATTTTAAAGACTGTTACTTGAGGCCAGGCCAGTGGCTCATGCCTATAATCTTAGCACTCTGGGAGGCCGGAGTGAGTGGATTGCTTGAGCTCAGAAGTTCAAGACCAGCCTAAGCAAGAGCCAGACCCCATCTCTAGAAAATAGCTGGGTATTGTGACAGGTGCCCATAGTCCCAGCTACTCGGGAGGCTCAGGCAAGAGGATCACTTAAGCCTAGAAGTTTGAGGTTCCTGTGAGCTATAATGATGCCATGGTAGTAAGACTCTGTCCCCTACCCCTCCAACCCCCCACCCCCGTCCACCCAACAAAAGACTGTTACTTGGAGGTAGGGATATCAGCTAGGAGGGCATTGCAATAATACAAATGAATGATAAATTTGAGAGGAATTTAAGAAAGATTTGGTTTAGGAAGCAAACATTTTATGCTAATATTTGTTTTTGGTTTTGAGTCAGAGTCTCACTCTGTTGCCCTAGGCTAGAGTGTCATGGTGTCAACCTAGCTCACAGGAACCTCAAACTCCTGGGCTCAAGTGACCTTCCTGCCTCAGCCTTTGTAGTAGCTGGTACTACAAGTGCCAGACACAACACCCAGGTAATTTTTATATTTTCAGTAGATACAGGATCTCATTCTTGCTCAGGCTGGTGTAGAACTCCTGAGCTCAAATGATCCTCCTGCCTCAGCCTTCTAGACTGTGAGGGTTAGAAGTGAGAGCCATTGTAATTAGCCTTATTTGTAACAGTTGTTTCCCAGGACACACTCTCAGGACACTGAAGGACACTGAAGATGGTGTAGAAATATGCTCACTCCTTGCAACAACAGAGCCAGTCCCTCTGAGCGCCCGCTGGAGGACGAGTGGGAACCCAGCTCCCTTCTCTCCTATCTGACTCTTGGCAGAGCACCAGGAGAACTCATGTGCCCCCTGCTGCTGTCTTAGCATCTTTGCTGATCAGAGGCTCTAGTATGTTCTGTGCACTATGACTGATAATGTGTGCAGGTGGGGAGTGATGCCAGCTGTTTGGGCTTGCAGGGACCACGTCTGTTGGCACTGCTCCTGTCTGAACTGTGGCTGACTTCAGTATGTACCACCACATCTACTTGATAGAATTCTACGTTCTCATAGCAGTTAAAAGTTCAGACTGTAAAGCCCCAACAGTTAGTCATCTTTTCTTCCCGTTCCTTTGAAACCTTGTAGTCTTGTCCAACTAGGAAAACTCACTTTCTCCCCTATTTATTAATCTCTCTCAGAGCTAATGTCTTGTTGACCCCTGTGCCTTTAAAGCATATGGACACCCCTCACCAACTTGCTTGTGGCCAATACAAGTAAGCTATTAATATTCCAGACTTACAGGTGAAAATTGTTTAAGTGCATCCTTGAGTGTGTCTTTTTTAACCTTGCCTTTGTCCGTCTGACTTGATGCTCAAATGAGGCCTCTTTAGTTCTAACCTTTTGTGCTTGTCAAGAGAGTTCTTAGCCTTCTTGAATTATGGAAGTTCCTGAGAATCTGATGATCGTTATGGACCTTCTCCAGAAAATGCACTCACATAGTATCTTGCTTACGATGAGAGTCTCTAAAATTTTAAAGCTATTACAATTTTAATGTATGAGGAAGTCTTAAGGGAAGAGAGTTGCTTGATAAAAATACAGTATTCCTTTGCCTACACTAGAATTTCTGGTGGTAGTATCAGCAATGTAAAGAGACTCTGGTAATTCCTAAGTTCCTTATAATTTGTGAAATTCTGCTTTAGAGGATCAGCCTGTTTTCACAGCCTATCTCACCTTCCTCTCTCAGCCACTTAACTCTGGCTATAGAGATTCAAACTCTGGAGTCTCTGTTCTCATGTAAAGAGAACAACTACTTTCCTCTAGGGCTGAAATGAGGCCCCTTGGAGAAGCTCTAAAGTTTGAGAATGAGCCTTCACTTCCAGGCACAGTTCTAATTCAGAGAGTCAAGTGTTCCCAGAAAGCTGAGCTTCACCCTTTCCTTCTGTCCATGTCTCCTTTGTTTTCTGCAGTAATTTCCTCCCAGTCCAAACTGGAACTCTCTGTTCTCCGTTGCAGAATCCTGCCTCTGCCTGATAGCTTGTGTCTCTGCCCGTCTGCCCCATCTCAGGTGTGCTGTAGTGTTCCTGTGAGATAGCCAACAGGACAGGGCTAGTGCACCTTGTAAGGAGGGTAGAGGGGTACAGTCAGGTTTGCAGAATTACCTGCGTCCTTGCAGGTCCAGCTACTTTGATGTTCATAGCTGATGAGAGAGCAGAGAAGGTCATATTGGGTAATTTCCTTTTAACTGATTATTTTTATCGGCTATAAAATTTCTTTAAATGTAATAATTGAAAACAATTGAGAAAGTACACAAAGTCCTTTTTTTAAAAGCAGCAGTTAAGTCACTTATAACCTGGGTCCTGCCATCCAGAGTCAACCGTTGTTAACATGTGGGCATCCTTCCATCTAGGGCTTTTCTGTTTTTCTTTTTTTTTAAAACAGCACACTAGAGCTTATACAATATATACAACACAGTTTCCTGCTTTTCTTGTCTAACATTGTTTTATAATATCTCCCAGTTCTTCAAAATCACAATATTTTCCTGGGTACATGATATTTAATCAAATGGATATACCATGGTTTATTTAACTTGTGCTCAGTTGTTGAATACTTAAGTATAATACCTATGTGTAATATTGTAAATATGCTAAAATAAACATCTTTGTGCCTAAATTTTTTTCTTCTGGATTATTTTCTTAGAAGATTAATTGCTGGGTCAGGATCAATGGGAATGTGTATCTTACTACACTTAGAAGTTGCACTGCTCAAAAATGCTTGAAAAGGTTTCCTTGTAAACAAGGTATTTATAATGAAGGTGGGTAAATAGGTTGAAGGAAAGGATAAATAGAAACAATTCCTTCTCCACCCCCCGACCCCCAAGAGGGCAATGTATTTTGTTCATACTAGAAGCATAATATTTTAATTGTGTGCTATATCCTCTCAGAGACTATTCAGGCTTAAATAATAATTGTGACAGATTTTGGACTCTGAAGCCCAACCCAGTTTGCCCTTGGTGTTCTAAACTCTCCTGAGACTTGCCTCCTTTGTTCTTGTTTTCTGTGCTACTGCGGCTGTTATTTCCCCTCTGGCCCTGTTCCTTCTAAGACTACTGCTGTTATTTCCTCCCATGCTATTCCTGCCTCAAAATTGGAATAAAAGTTTCTCTTGGGCTCAGCTCCTGTAGCTCATTGGTTAGGGTGCTGGCCACAAGCACAGGAGTTGGTAGATTGGAATCCAGCCTGGGCCTGCTAAACAATGACAACACCACCACCACCACCAACAACAACAAAATAGCTGGGCGTTGTGGTGGGCGCCTGTAGTCCCAGCTACTTGGGAGGCTGAGGCAAGAGAATCGCCTAAGCCCAAGAGTTTGAGGTCGCTGTGAGCTATGACAGCACAGCACTCTACTGAGGGTAACAAAATGAGATGCTGTCTCAAAAAAATTTTTTTTTTCTTTTGGTAAGTAGAAGTTCTTACTGGCTAATTCTGGACTCTCAGCTCTTTTCTTCTCCTTCTTTCTTCTTTCTCCTTCTTCTTCCTCCTTCTTCTTTTTTCTTTCTTCTTCCTCCTCCTCCTCCTCCTTCTTCTTTCATTATTTCAGACTAATTTGAAGGTACAGAGAATTAGGTTCTAAGATTTGAATCTGTTAGGTAGAGTCCCTCTTATAATTGTGTCCTGCCCCCAGGAGGTGTGCCATACACCCTAACATTGTGCCCATTAAGTCGGAGCACACTCATCCCCCTCCCTCTTCCCCTTTCCCTGCTTCCCCAATCCCAACTTGAATTTATTTGAGTTTTTCTCTTATGTGGGCATGTATTAGATTGTCTTCATATTAGTATTGAGTACATTGGGTTCTTCTTGCTCCTCCATTCTTGTGATGCTTTACTAAGAAGAATGTGTTTCATTTCCATCCAAGTAATACAAAAGATGTAAAGTCTTTTTAATGGCTGAATAGTATTCCATGGTACACATATACCACAGCTTGTTAATCCATTCCTGGGTTGGTGGGCATTTAGGTTGTTCCCACATTTTGGTGATTATAAATTGAGCTGTGATAAACAGTCTAGTCCTTATGATAAAATGATTTTTTTTCTTCTGGGTAGATGCCTAGTAATGGGATTGCAGGATCAAATGGGAGGTCTAATTTGAGTTCTTTGAGGATTCTCCATTCTTCCTTCAAAAAAGGTTGCATTGGGCGGCACCTGTGGCTCAAAGGAGTAGGGCGCCGGGCCCCATATACCGGAGGTGGTGGGTTCAAACCCAGCCCCGGCCAAAAACTGCACAAAGGTTGTATTAGTTTGCAGTCCCATGGACTCTCAACTTTTAATGTACCTCCTCTCCCAGCCTCCCTCTACCACTATGCAAGGGTGGATCTACTCTTTGAATGTCTTACAGTATCTTCATCATAAAGGAAATAGAATCATTTTAAAGTTCACTATAGAGTAACAGAATAAGACAGTCTCAGAAAAAATAAAAAATCCACCAAAACCCAAAAAACAATAAAACTTCTTGCTTACATCTTATCAATAAAACAGGCTATTTTTTCTCAGTTGTGATAAGTTCTATGGGGTTGTGCTTTGATTCCCCGTGACCACCTTGGATTGTCAGCGTGTATTGAAAGATGCAGAGCTTACGTGGAGGGTCTAGCCTGAAATCTTGGTGCATGCTGTCCCACGTACATCAATAAGTCTCAGATACTTGTTATATTTTTATCCAGTTGACACTGTTGTGCTGCGGATCCAACACTAACATGAGCTGAGCTGCTGTCTATGCCTCTGGTAGCTAATGACGTGCGGAGAAGAGAAGTAAGAGACCTACAGAGAAATTCAAGCAGGCACCCAAAGTTCTGGAGACTTTAAAATCCCAGAGAAAAGCCTTTGTGAGAGACAGGTGTCTGGAATGGAGAGCTGGACATGAGGATGGTGATTTGGAAGGAAATGAAAATAAATATGATACTTTATGTAATGCCCTAGTATTACATGGTATAACTAGTAATATGTTAGTAAGATGTCAGTAATATGTTACTATGATACCCTGTAACACATTTGACAATTTCCAACTTTTTTATTCCATGATTTGTGGACTTAGAAACTACATGTGACGTGGAATATTCAAAAACTTATGTGGGGGTTCCACTTCCAGGAAATAGAAGTGTTAAATACGAATAGAGTTGGATACTAGTTACAGGTGACAAAGACAGATTTTATTCAGCACCGTTGCAGTGAGGGAAAGCAATTTCAGTCTCCATTCTGTATGCAACAAGGACAAACAGGGATTTATTTACAAAGAGCAGAATGAGGGGATGGAAGATGGAAAATTAATTTGCCTATAGCAGAGGCATCACCCAGAAAGAAGTAAGTATACCACTGTCTCCACCCCCCGCACTCCAAGCTCTGAAGCTCTGGCTCTGATATTTTGCCAAAGAGGAGAGGCAGGCTCTAAACAGAGAGCCCTAGAGTTTTTCCTTAAGGAACAGACTTTAGGCTCGGTGCCTGTGGCTCAACGGGCTAAGGCGCCAGCCACGTACACCTGAGCTGGCGGGTTCGAATCCAGCCCGGGCCCGCCAAACAACAATGACGGCTGCAACCAAAAACTGGCCGGGCGTTGTGGCGGGCGCCTGTGGTCCCAGCTACTTGGGAGGCGGAGGCAAGAGACTCGCTTGATCCCAGGAATTGGAAGTTGCTGTGAGCTATGATGCCACAG